>OOIL02000559.1:1412944-1447862 GCA_900332095.2 Cuscuta campestris
TTTGAATTTAATTAAAACACAATTTTGGACAGAATAAAGTATAATGCTATAAGATTATGTTAATATGCACTAAGACATATTATATATGCATTCATGCTAACGAAGAGAGTCAATGAATACGGAGATGGTATTGGGTGCGTTAACAACAACCAAAAGTGCATTAAAAGGAAATAAAAATGAAAAGTGCAAAAATTATACTCAGTATTATATATATGGAGAAAAATGCATATATGGACATGTAAAATTTATCTTCAGAAGATGCACTGTTATGGCCGTTATATGCACTTTGAGTTATACATGACTCCATCAAAGTTCTATGAATCTCAAAAAGGACAACTTATAATGTCTTAGAATATTTAAATCAACTAATTGTATATTGTACCACAAAATTTATGCACTTCCATATCTGTCAACTCGCATGAAAGGTGCAAAACTTATATTATACATGAAGAGAAAAATGCATACATGGAAAACACTAAACACCTGTATTACCAAAGTTTCTCAAAATGCTTGTGCGGGAGAATTATGCTCCACGTAAATGCATCATAAAAAGGTTGGCAATGTAGTATGCATGATACACAATGCTATGTTAAGAGAAACTAATTTTAAAATCTAACAACACACCGTGGACAACAATCATTAAATTCAGAAAGTAGTGGAGATCATTAGGGGGGAGAAGATGACCATTACCACAATTAGACCAGCAATTCTATTTGCAAGAGTCTTCGGGGAATTGGTTCAAACACTTGGTGTGCATTCCAAAGACCTTTAGACCTAGGACCTGGGCAGTGCCTCTGCTCTTTCTACGACCTCAAGGCAATTAGCATTCCTCCTAAAATGAAATGACTTTATCCAATAGAAAAGAATAGAAATTGCCAAGTAGCACATATGACAATTTACTATCAAAGGTATTACTTGAAGACTTTTGTACGAGGCCAGAATATGTGCAAGAAATCTTGGGAAAAAAGATGAAGACTTAAAANAAGGTACCATAGATTGAAGCTATGGAGTCACTGTAGATGATGCGTTGATTTTCCGGTAGCGAGAAAAGGAAACTGAGAGAAAGAACCAGAAATAGGGCGCTGATTTAGGAACGACTAATGAGAGAGGTGAGAGAGATACGGTTGAGATGTAAAAATCCAAATATATCCCTGAGTAGATTCTGAAAGAATATTGACATGAGATCAGATCTAACGGTGTATAATTTATTCTTATTTCTTTCATTAGATCGTTTTCTCACCGGAACCAAACTCTATATATATATATATATATATATATATATATATATATATATATATATAGAAAAATAAAAAAAGAAGTGTTTTTGAAAACAGAGAGAATATGACATTAGCTAGTGACCAATTTTATGAAGGCCAATGTAATTTTAAAATTAAGATCGAGTACATGCACCCCTCATCTCCTTTTCTTTTTTTGTATCGTGAGAACACAATGCTACACAGAAGCAAACACTGGCAAACAGCCAAAAGGTCACACTACATACATACTACTATAGATAATACTGCTCAATAATCTTAACTATCTCTGTCTCAAATGAGAACGTACCCATGTAACTCTATATCCCTTCACCACTTTTCTATCTCTTGACATGCATATATCCCACATTGTAACATCGCCCAATTAAACTACCGTTACGATGTTTGAGTTATTTTCAAATCATTTTATATGAAAAATGATACTCCGTATAAAACTTAAAAATAAAAATTACATATTAAAAAACTATATCAAAAAAATCTACAAAACTAGAAGTGACAAAACTATATTATTTTATGAAATGTGTGATGCCAAAATATGTTATGATCACAAACTTGAAGTTATGAATTATGATCACAAACTTCAATTTACAATCATGCTCAACAATGAATTAAAGATTACACAATTACTGGAAATTACAAGAACTTATAGAACGAATTAATACTCCATGTTAATTTGTTTTAGCATAAATTTTCAAGTATCACGATGGAATAATAATGTAATTATAATGTTTAAATTTGACGAAGTTTGACTGCTAAATTCAAGTTGTCGTCGTCATCGATCATCGTCATCTCCCATGCTTGGTGCATACACATACCGAGATCCTCCGCCGCCGGCGCCGGCGGTGCTGTCGGCGTGGGCGGCGTGGCCGCGGCCGAAGGCGCGGACGTGGTCCTTGAGGGAGCGCTTGTGCTTGAAGTCGGAGCCGCAGACGCAGAACCAGAGGCGGCCGCAGTTCTTCTCGTGGGTCTTCCAGTCGCCCCGGACGGCGAAGGGCTTGCCGCACTTCCGGCAAGAGAACTGCTTCGACCCCGCCGCCGCGTGCTTCCGCTTGTAGTGGGTCTGGAGGGTCCGGAAGTCCTTCAATGGCTTCGACCTCGGGTTCGCTATGTTGTTCTTGCACCCCTCTGCGCAGCAGTAACACGGCAGCCTGCTCATCGCGCTGCTGCTCGGAGAAGATGATATCGACGACGACGACGGCGAGGGTAGTTTCGTCCCTTTCAGTGATTCTGGGCCCCTTCTGTACTCCGACCCGTGGCCCCACATGTGCATCTGAATCAATTATTTTATTTAAATGGGAAATTTATTTCAAATAATCCATATTTTCATGAAGTAAAGAAAGTAGGGAGCACAATATTTCTCTTTTCTCTAATAAAATCTTAACAATTCACTTTTTACTTTTTAATGCTTTTCTTAAAATCTATAAAGGTCAAACTCGAAGAATTAATTCAGGATGGAGTACGTCAAATAATCAATCAAAACATATAAATAAACAAATTTTTTTTGCAAGTTTAAAATACTTCTTTCGTTTCTTAAAACGCCCACTCTTTCATTTTTTTGTTTTCCCTAAAATATTTCAACTCTATTAAAAATCACTGTTGTTCATATTTTTTCGTATCTTATCTATCACATCATACTATTTCTATCTATCATATCAAATACTTCCTCCGTCCCAAAAAGTTTTACACATTTTGACTAAAGTGGAAATTAAGGGAGGGATAATTTTGTGTTGACTTTCCAAAAATACCCTTGATGTGATGGATAAAAGTAGGATGTGATGTGTAGATTATAAGAAAAAAGGTATGATGTGATAGGTAGGATTTGAAAGAGTAAGGGGTAAAAGTGGTTTTTTAATAGAAATGGATAGGAGATTGTGGGACGCAATTTTTTTGAAAGGTGTAAATCTTTTTGAGACGGAGGGAGTACAAAATTAGAAAGATAACTACAAATATACATTTTTTTAAAATCAAAATAGAAATCATTTATTTTATGAAACGGAGAAAATAGTAAAGAGTGTAATTTTTTTGTTTTAGAACAAAAGAGTATATCATGGAGTCATGGTTAATCTGTGGAGTCAAAGCCAAATATTACCGGGTCTCATTTACACTTTCTTGTTTGCCATGGAGCAAAAAGGGTAAAAAAATGAATAGTGGAACGGGATACAAGGGAGGAAAGCACGTGTGCAGGCATATTTTTACCGTGGAGGAAAATCGAGGCTTTCTATTCCTATTCGGGAAGATTGGGAAACTATACACAAACAGTAACTCCCATTATTTCACATCGTGTCCCGCCTTAAATAGTGCACACATTTTCATCACAAGAGTCAATTCTAATTACTCCATGTTTACTTGTTGTTTTCAGCATTCTATTTTTGGGTATACCACGTACATAATGGTACATTACCCCAAACATTTTCAGGTGGAAAAATGAAATATGAGGGGTCTGTGTGTAAATAGTGTTTGAGTTTTCGATAAAATTTTAACGGTGTAGATTATTTTTGAAAATGTTAACGTTAAATGCTGGTTGTTGATAGCCTTTTCAAAATGCTAAAGCTAATCTCTAACGATATTCCCAAACAAACCCGAACGCCTTTTATTCTAGAATTTCAAATGAAAATAATTTGAATTTTATAATTTAATTTTAGCCTTATATTTTCCTCCTCCATCTCTAAACGAGTGTCACGTCACATAAAATAAAACAAAATTTATTAATTTATTTTATCTAAAAATTGATGTAGAAATAAAGTGATAAAATTATTTTATTTTATTATTAAATATGTAATAAACGCACCAATAAATAAAAATTTCTGGAATTGTATTTTAGGAACAAAAGTATGATTTAATTTGTCTCTATTTGGAACAAAAACTTATGTTATGCGGGAGGAAACACTTAGAGAGAAAGCTTAGCTAGGGGACAATGCAAAGACAAAGGTAGCTACACTACTTCAAGGAGTTATATGAATATGGAATTATTCAAACCCTAAGTATTGGAGATTTTACATTGAATTACTAATCATTATCCACCACTTATTTTCAAACCCTAATTTATTTTTACTTTAAAGAAGAAAATGATAAATATTATTGTGTCTCTGACGATTTGGGTCTTTCAATTTCCTGAGTTAACTTTTTATCTTAAATTATGCTCAAGTATATTGTTTAACACGGTATCGGAGTTAAAGTTTTTTATGTTGCGCCGCCCTTAGTAATCTGTCCCTCGTGTGAGGAGGCGTGTGGAGCTATACTCATCTCACGTTAGTCGTGTACATCAATATTACGTTCATAATGGCTTGTGTTATACATTTTGGAGTGTCAATCCAATAACAAAATGTGAAATATAATATAAATATCATTTGTAAATATTTTTTTAATGACTTGTGATTATTTTTTTTTAAAAATTTTGACCGAGAAATCAAATTGTAAGGAACTTTAATTTCTGAGAGATGAAAAGATAATGGAACTCTGTGAAAAGTCTATTTTACCCTTGTAACAATAGTAGAGAACTAGAGGATGGCAAGTAAGTGATGAGAACCTGCATGTTGTTGAAACGGTTGAATGTTTTGTGACAAACACTGCAAGAGAACTGAGTGGGCCCAACCAGGATTTCAGCCGGTGTTGGAATCCAGTACTGCCCTCCTACACCGCCCCCACCACCAAGACTCATTCCGCCCCCGGTGGCGGCGGCATCTGCCACGTCACCGCCGCCACCGGGGCCGACGACAACGGCATTGCTCGACGACGACCAGCAGCTGCCGGAGTTAGTAGCTCCGGGCAGAAAAGAAGGCGGCGGCGGCGGAGGTGGGCCCAAGGGAAATGCCAGTGTGACTCCCCATTCATTGTTATGGATGTGGCTATTGTTGTTGTTTTGTTTAGTGTGATAATGGTGTTGGCCAGGAGGGCCTAGGCAAAGAACCGTGGAGGCGTCCTCACCTGATTCTTCCTCCTCTACTTGTTGTTGTTGAGGGTTTTGTGCCCCCATGGAATGGGGCTGTTGAGTTTGCATGGTATTGTTGTATGTTCTACATCAGGAGTTCATCTGTGTTGTCAATGGGTATATGGATGATATGATTGGAATCATGATGAGGTGAGACAAGCTATTTATATATTGGGAGCTATTACTCCTTGGAGATGGTCTAACACATTGAGAAGATGAGTTAAAAATTAATCATCAAAATATGACTTCCAATATTTTTATACTAAAATATACTCTCTCCGTCCCAAAAAGTTCTTCACGTTTCAAAAATACTGTGTCCCCAAAAGTCATTCACATTACTATTAAAAAACCACTTTTACCCCTTAGTTTTTCATACCTTACCTATAACATCATACCTTTTTTTAAATAATCTATACTTCACATCCTACTTTTACCCATCACATCAAAGGTATTTTTGGAAAGTCAACACAAAATTATGTCTTCCTTATTTTACCACTTTAGTCCAAATGTCTCTATTTTCATGGGACAGAAGGAGTAATTTATGATGTTAACACTTAATATTAACAAAAATAATAAAATGTTAATCTATAATAGTCTCTCCATCTCAAATAAAATTATTATTTTGGAACGACGTATAAAAAGCTGTGGTTTTTAAAAAGATTTTATTTATATATTAATATAGAAATAAAAAATAAAATTTACAAAAAAGTGATAAAAATATTTTATTTTATCAAATAAGTATTAAAAATTTTCAAATAAATAAAAATTATACGGAGTAGTAAAAAGGTAAATAATTCTAATGAACCAATGTTGCAAATGTAGGTGCATAAGTGCATTCCTCGAAGTCCAGTAATCCCTGTTCAAAATATTTGACCGTTGGGTTTTTTTTATTTATATTTTTAATTGGACATACAAAACCCTCAATTAGTCAATTTCTACTTCACAGTGTCTTTCAGAAACCAACCAGAGAAGGAATTGAAGGGGAAGTTAGAGGGAGAAGAAGCACAGAAGAAGCTGAAATGGGCGGGAATGGAGAAGAGATTCATACCCAGAAGGAGACGATGGGTTCTGAGTACGAGCATTTCCGGGAAGAAAGGATAAAGGAAAATCTGGAAAGGATGAGAAAGCTGGGAATCTTCGATCTCTCTCTCAGATTCAAGTCTACCAAGCCAAACATTTGCAGCAAATCCCGCAAAGCCCCAAAGATTCCATCTTCTCCTTTGCCCTCTCCTCTCCCCGCTCGCCGCTCTTCCAGGTCCCTCTCTCTCTCCTAGGGTTTATTTCAGATTGAACATTTGCTTTTCGACCTTGAAGGGTTTTTCTTAGATTGAAGGCTACTGGACGATTCATACTAAATTTTTAGTCAATTGCTTCTGCATTGAAAAAAAAAAAAAAAATAAAATAAAAATAAAAATGAGAACTTTGATTATAAAGTGAGAACTTTGACTATAAAACCTTTCCTAGACCTACAATTAAAAACTTGAGCTCTTGATTGAGTTTGTTCTTTGACATGATATAAGAGTTTTGTTGGTGTTGAGGTTACGAGTTCGAAACTCTAACACCCAGTTTGTAAAAATGATAATGTTGCGAGACTCGAGTAAAAACAATTTTGCCTTGGGGTTTGAAGCAGTGTGTTAGAGTAAGCATTTTTTTCGGCCTAGAGCCAAATGTCTAAGCTCGTGATTAAGTTGGTTCCTTTATAGTTTGACGGGAAAATATTAGGTATTTGGGGAGTAATTAATTGACATTTCCATTTTGTGTGTGTGGTAATTTTAGGCTGCAAAATGCTACGCCAGTTAGCTACTCTGAAATACCTCTAGGAAAGAGGGGAAAATCTTTGGATATTGAGGATGACTTGCTTGCTGGTTCAAAGGCTGAGGTGTATACAGAAGAGCATGAGAAACTGTTGGGTAGCACTGAAATGAGTTGGACACTATTTGTAGATGGATATGGGAAGGACGGGAAGCGGATTTATGATCCAGTCACGGGGAAGACTTGCCATCAATGCCGGTCTGTGATGAGTAGAAATGCCTTTCTGAGCCATTGATTTCTGTTGCTTCGCTATGCTATCATATGTTTCTTCCATTATCTGACTGGAGATATTTGTTTAGTGAGTAGTGATTGTGTTTGACAGGCAGAAAACTCTCGGTCTTCGTACTCATTGTAGCCACTGCAACATGGTCCAGGGGCAGTTTTGTGGAGATTGTTTGTTTATGAGGTACTCTCTCTCTCTCTCTCATTTAATCTTATGCTGGGGCATAATTTAGATGGCAAATAAGGGGTGCAAAAGGTGAATACCCGAGCTCGACTCTTGCCAGAGGCAATGAAGGCAATCATGAGTAGATGTAGCCCTTGCACATATAAGGGACGCCTCACTACTTATTTGGTCATTTAAGATTATAGCTCAGCTCAACCATCATCTCTGATGGAGCCAAAATTTCACCATTTTTTGGCTTTGGGGTATGATGGAATAAATCAAAATGGATCTCTAAACTGTCTGCGCTTCTTTAATTAATGAAGTAGCAGTTAGTCAAGCAATGCAACTTTTGACGTTGAGCCGGGGGTCTCTTTGGAAACAGCCTCTCTACTTTCGAGTAGGGGTAAGGTCTGCGAACACACACCCTCCCCAGACCCTACTCTTGTGGGATTCAACTGGGTTGTTGTTGTTGTTGTTGTTCAATGACTGTCTGGTTGGTCTTGGAGGACTCTAGGGATCCTTTTTCTTCTCAATTTATGTTGCTAATTATCATTTTTGGACTTTACTTTGTGGAACTCGACTGGTTAGGCTGTTATAGTAGTAGTAGTTTTATTTTCATTGTTCGAAAGCAATTATGTTGCTGATATTGTTTCTTTTTATGCACTATTTTTACTTTGTTAATCTCCGTGCTTACTTATGTTAGAGTGTCATCCCACATCGGAAGTTCAAGAGCAAAATAATCAGTATATAAGCTCTTGAGTTGAACTAACTAATCGATTGGATTCAATCTTTTAATGTGGTTCAGCCTAAGTGTCTTATACCCCAATCCAGTTGTCCATACCCATCCTAAATTCTATCAAGTTAAATTGAAGAACATAAATTGGGAGAGTATAAGAATAATGGTTCCATTAAGCTCCTTTGCATCCAGCAATGCCTTGTTCATGTAAAAAACAATCTTAAAAAGAAATCTTTCATCCGTTATCTGTCTTGTGGTCTGAAAAGCGTAGGTGTATGTACACAGATATGGAGAGCATGTGCTTGAAGCAAACCAGAACCCGGATTGGCGTTGCCCAGTTTGTCGTGGAATCTGCAACTGCAGCTTGTGCCGACAAGCAAAGGGTTGGGCTCCTACTGGTGCTCTCTACAGGAAGGTAGTACTATTTAATACGGAGTATATAAAGTATAAAGACAGTGGTGTTAAGATAGGCACTTACCAATTAAAGTTAGTAGTGGGAGCGCAAGAATTTATAATTTTCCAATATGGAGATTCTTCGATTATACAAAAAATGAAAAGAATACTAGGATTACGAGAATATGTTTACAAAATTAACTCACACTATGGTGGGTCACTCAAGGTTGAGGATAAGGAATTAGAGACTTCCCAAGTTATCTCTCTTCTCTCTTTAAAAAGGCTCTCTAACTCTCTTGTTTTCTCACTCTAAGGAGTGGCTTCTCTCTTGATTTTGGATGGATAGGAATGAAGGATCTTACCTCTATTTATACTGCTCCACCTCCATAATGACAAAAGGTGGAGATTAATTCTCTACAATGCTTTACACATTATAGGAATCTCTAAAAGGTGGAGATTAATTCTCTATAGGAATCCTTCCATAAGGTTTCACATGTCTCTTGAATATTTCAAAGGCTTCCATATTTTTTCATAAGCTTCTAGAGAGTTCTACACTTCTCTAGAGTTTTCCAGATTATTGTAGAAAACTCTACACTTTTCTAGAAAGGTCTAGAATTTTCTAGAACCCCTAGAATTATATAGGTAACCCAACAAGAGGCACCTTGTGAAGTAAATTCATATATAAATGTGTATGTGTAACATCATTCTTCCGTTGTCTCAAATATCTATAGATTAACAAACTGGGTTACAAGTCGGTTGCACATTATCTCATTCAAACCCGCAGAGATAAGACAGGTCCAGATAATAATGTGCCTGATGATGGTGTACCTGCAAAGAGATCTTTACCTTTCTCAGTTGCCGAAACTCAAGCCGAAACAAATGAAAATATGGATAAAGAATCAAATACTCTCATGAAGATTACTTCCATGAGTTCGAGTAGCAGCCAGAAAGAAGAATGCATCATTGATGACAATGGTGAAGCCCCCCAACCTTGTGATAGGAATCATGGGCCAGAAACAAGTCCTAATTCCAATGAGAAACCATCCTCAGATGGAACTGAAATGATTCAAGAAACATCAAGTCAAGCTTCTGAAGCCAAAGTCAGTGATGATATAACTGATTCAGAGAAGATGAATGTTTGTCCTGTTGAACCAATCCCAGGCAGCATTGATACAACTGAAGATAATGACAACTTTCCTTCTGATGGAACTCTAGATGCTCAGCAGAACTGGAGCAATGCTTGTGATGTTAAACCTGCTGATACCATTCTTGGTCAAAACACAAGTCCACCGCGGAGAAGGAAGCGACCGGCTCCTGAATCAATCCCGGACAGCATTGGTCAAAGGCTAAGAGAAAGGCGCGCTAGAACCAGGTGATGTCAAAGTCATCATTAGTGTCACTGTCTGTATCCTAAAATTCTGCATGAAACCCGTATTTGCATCTCGCTCGATGCTAATATGTAATGTGAAGCCCATCTTGGTTCTAAGGTTTTGGTTTTTTGGATGGTTTACACCTTTGTGTCCAAAAGGGCTCTTCTCTTTTTTGCATGGAGCTGGAGTAACCTGTGGAATTATGTTACTAATTATCGCGAGGAATGTTCCTCGGTAGCTACTCGTTTGATCATGAAGATTAGGAAGCTGAAGTAGTAAATCTCAGTTTAGTCTGAGCATTTTTTTTGCTGCATGAGATGGAATCAGACTGCAGGTTTTCTTGCTAAGTGTGGGTTTGATGCCTCTTTTTGTTTTTGTTCTTCAGTTATTGATCCATGTAACAACTTGTGTTCTTTTCTAGCCTACTGTATTTGATGACATCAGTTTTCCATGGCTAAAGGATAGTTGTATGTATGCCTTGATCAAGATGAATTGTTTGAATGACTTGTTTTTTAGTGTTATTGACTCTATTACAATATAATATTTGTTCATATTTTCTCAATGTAATGACGCAAATTGAGTCAACGATTTTGCCTTCGCTAGAAATCTAGTCTATCATGGGCAAGCTTTTCCATGAATATGGGAGAATGTAATTTTCGGAGTTTCTGGCACTTAAGCCAAAAGAGAAGCTCAACTAGAATTTCTTAATTATGATAGTGATCATCTTTTTTAATTTTTAGAGAGTACAATTGTTATTGGCTAATAAAAATTAAGAGTAATGTTAATTTGATGGCAAGTTGGAATTGAATTAAAATTATTTTAGGAAGTCTTCTTTCTCGTGCGATTTCTTTAAGGTCACTCGAGCTTGGCATGCCCCTTGGCTATTCTGGTTAAGCCAACCTCTCCCAACCACTGGCTCTAAAGGTCATGACCTTAGAGTTGCAGGGTACATTTCGAATGGCTCTTGGGATCTGTCAGTAGTCTTAGTGATATCAATGATATAAACATTGAAGCTATTCTTCAGATTCACCTTCCCGCAACACCTGTCTCCGACTCTCTATACTAGCGTCTCACTTCCAATGGGCACTACTCGACCAACTCTGCATATCGCGCCCTCTTGCCGGCTTCAAATGCAGCTTTAGAAACAACATTCCCATCGCGAAACGACATCCTTCCGTCTGACAAATGGAAACGCTTTTGGACAGTCAAAAATATTCTCCCAACTTGTGGTCACCTTTTTTTCAAACATGTGGACGTCAACCCTCTCTGTCTGAACTGTAAGCTGCTACCAAAATCAGTTCACCATCTATTCTTTGATTGCGTCTTTGCACAAGGACTTTGGTACTCATCTCCTTTAGGATGGTCCAACTTAACTAGCACCTCTTCCTCACACTGGTTCTCTTGAATTCTTCCATTGTTCAATAGTAGTGAAACCTCACTCTCTTTCATCTTGGCAGCAATTTGGAAATCATGAAATAACTCATTATGGTGTCATCGCCCCAATGGCCTCATCCTCTAAGCACATAGAATGGTATATACTATGGAGTATCAATTATCAGAGTGGCAGAAAGCGACAATTGACGTCTCTAGCCCAAGCCACAGTAGGCCTCCGCGCGTAGATAAAACCTCCTATGGACTGGGTAAAACTTAATGTTGATGTTTTAGTGGGCCTCCCCGACAATCGCACCGAAGTTGGTTGGATCGTCCACAACCACCATAGATCTATTTATGCTGCCAAAAATATCATCCTTCCGTCCTATCACTCCACAAAGGCAGCAGAGGCTCTAGGTGGCCTAAGATCATTATCGAATCCGACTGTCTTGAAGTTATTGAAGCTCTCCAATAACCATTCGCCGATGATATCTCTCCTAAATTGTTAATCTCTACTCTTTTTATTGGGAAGAGTTTTTTACTCATTTACCGAATTTGATTATCCACGCTCTAGCTCAAGTAACTCGTTTACCTCTGAATATCGAAAGTGTTTATCCCCCAAACTTTCTGCTCGACATTATTCGTAATGATTAATACATTCATTTTTCCAAAAAATTGAATTACTCTGTACATTTAGACCTGTCAAAAAATGACCCGACCTGTTTTTGACCTAAGACCCGACAAAATAATACTGGATTTTGAACAAAGGTTTTGCTGACCGAACCCGAAACTGACCAACCCGAAATTACCCGTTAAAAATGGGTCAAACCCGACTGAACCCAAACCCGATCTGACCGACCCGCTAATCTAAGAAATTTTCAAAATCATATGCTAATCTAAGAAATTTTCAAAATCATATGCTTTAATTATATTTCTTTGCTTACTACTCGTTTTTAACGTATAAATTTATATTTTCGTACAAAATTGTAATGATATCGCATAATTATCTTATTTTTTTCAAAATTTTCTGCATATTTAGTTTTTTTATTCGTAATATTGACAATTGGTCATAAAAATTACTTAAAATTTAAAAAAAAGAAAGTCATACCCCTTGGATTGACCCGAAACTGATGACATTGGGTCATGAATATGTAGCTCTCAATGTGAACTCAAACTTACCCGAACTCGAAGTAACCTGAACCCAATGTGATCGAACTCGAATCCGACGTGATCGACTATTTTACCAGTACATTTAAATCGAATTTAGCAGGTGATCAATAAAAATTACAGAGTATGCAGTAACTAAAGAATTTATCAGTAAATAAATACATCTAGAGCTGGCAAATCGGTCGGTCAGGTCGGGTTCGGGTTCGGTCACTTCAAGTTCGGGTTATTTCGGGTTTGGGTCAATTCGGGTTCGGGTTTAGAACTGTATGTTCATGACCCAGTGTCATCGGGTTCGGGTCGACCCAACAGGTTATGACTTTGGTTTTTTAAATTTTTAAAATCACATTAACGCTTACATTTTCTATTAAATAAATTTAAAATATCAAAAAAAAGTATTAAATCTATAAAATTATTTTATTTTAAACTCTAAAGTAGTTTTTAGATATATATATCAATATAAGGAATTTAAAAATGCTTAAGTTTTGGAAAAAAGTAAGATAATTATGCAATATCATTAAAATTTTGTCTGAAAATATAAATTTATACACTAAAAACGAGTAAAAAAGTGTATAATTTTGAAAAATTCTTACTCTAGCGGGCCGGTCAGGTCAGGTTCGGGTTCGGTCGGGTTTGACCCATTTTTAGCGGGTCATTTCGGGTTCGGTCAACTTCGGGTTCGGTCATCAAAGCCTTTGTTCAAAACCCAGTGTTTTCAGGTCGGGTTTCGGGTCAAGATGGTCACTTTTTGTCAGGTCTAATACATCATACAAGTAAATAAATAAAGAACATCGGTGTTAAAAATTAAAATGTCTTTCCGTTGTTGTATCTACCGCAGTGAACATTTCATTAGTGAAAGGGAGACGTGAAAGTTTTGTGAGAAGTCTCCGGCGATCAAATGCCTATGGCGGATAAGAAATTGATCATCGCCGTCGAAGGCACCGCCGCCATGGGCCCTCACTGGAACTCCATTGTTACCGATTACCTCGACAAAATCATTAGGTTTACGTTTTACTCTCCTGTTTTCTTCTACTCCGTACAATTGTGCTTGTTTATGTAATTTCTCATTTGGTGAATGAGCGACAACTCATACTTCGTCCGCCCAGCTGGGTGGTTTCAACTTGATCAGGAAGATTAACAAATTGTAAAATTGTGTGGTTGAATTCGTTTAGGATAAAGAGATAACATTTGTTCAACAAATTCGTTTCCTTGAATGGGAAGTGAAAAAAAGTTTTTTTTTTTAATTATTTACAGGAGTATTTTTTCAGCCTAATTCGAGTTGTATCATGATTAGCTTGTTCTTTGCTTGGGGTTTTACGAATCAATATGTGTTTTCTGTCTTCCAAAATTATAACTTGCACTTTTTTTCATCCAACATATAATATATGTTCAGTTACACAAGCCAGAACAAGGATTTCCCTTCTTGGCATATGCATGATTTATTGTTCTGTTATGATTTTAAGATGTTATGCTTCTTCCTATTAAAAAAGTATCTCATAGGAGATGAACTATGTTCATGTTTCATTTTTTTGTGTGGTTATGATATGAGATGGCAGTGGGGTGGGGCTGTGGCGGGGCAATACTCTGCTCCCCGCCGCGTGCAATAGAAACTCTCCCCATCTCCTCCGTGGGAGAATTTTTTTCCCACCCCCAATCTCACAGGTCCCAATCCTCACGAAGATCCACGGATTTTTTGGGAAAGTGAATACCCAATTTTTCACAAAAAACACAAGTAGAATCCTCAGGAAATGGTTAAAAATTCGAATATGACAGAGCATAGAGGTCATAGCATATGGTTCAAAGGACAACAATATATGAGTAATAAAAACTAGGGAAGTTTTGATCATTATCTTGATGATTTGTCTAGACTAAATTTGAAAAAAAGAACACTAAACTTATGGTGTTGAAAGTTCTTGTGACTGGCCATAACTAATATCAATGAATAGAAGACGAGTCAGGCATCAGGCATTGATCAAGAGAGGATGAATGGTTTTTGCTAAACCACAATTGCCATGAGGTGCGAGCATTGAAACGTAAGGTTTAAATCTAGAGAGGAGGCACTGCCAGCACTAAGAGAGTAGGTGCATATGCGAGGATCATGAGCAATTAGAGTCAGAGTGAGTATTCATGATATGGGAGGATTTCATCATTTAGAGTTAGTTTGTGTACGAAGCATATAGTATAACAATATATATGAAATGCTAAAATTCACATCGGTGCGGGGAGTATGATCCCCATCCCCATCCCCAAATTAATGGCTGGGGAATATTTGTTCCCATCCCCACCCCCACTGGGAAAAAATGTCCAATCTCGGGCCCTGATTGCAGATTCCCCACGTGGATCCCCACACTCTCCATCCTCATTGCCATCCCTAGTCATTATTCCACGTGCTTCATTGATTTTAATCTATTTGTCACCATGCTTAGAAAATAGCCCTATTTGGCACTCCGCCACTTGTTTGTTACAGATTTACAGTTATTTCTAAGAAAAAGTGTTTTGTAAGGTGAGTTGTTTGTGAATTAGCAGTTTTTAGAATTCCTAAAATACCCTTAAATTGAGTTCATTTTATTTAAATCATTTCTAGTATTTTATTAATTTATTTCTTAACTATCATCCCCAAGTCAAAGTTGCATGCTTTTGGTAGTATTTCTCCTAAATCAAATAAATACCCCTCTTTTCCTCGATAATAAAAACCAAATACCCTTTTCCCAATATACTATTTCTGATGAATCTTGAATTGCGTTCTATATGGCAAGATAGTAGAATGTTTTACCCAAACTTACGAATTCATTGCATTCATGTTGTCTATGATATTCACAATGGAATTATAGTGGCTTAGTGCTGATTTCCAGCAATACTTCCAGCTATTAATTTTCTATAAAAATGCAGGTGCTTTTGTGGAATGGAAACAGCAGCACAGGTTAGCAAATTTGCAATAGCATTGAAGTCAAGCTTTTATTCTTCATCACTGGATTCACTGCTATGATTAAAATTGTTATGGTTACAGATCACCTTGATTTATGTAACATCTTATGAATAATAAATGAAGAAACTCTAGAAAGTTTTAAGATTTCACGACTCACTTACAATTTACGGAATTGAAAATACTTCGTATATATTTAATTAGTGTGTTCCATGGTGAGCATGTTGTTTTTACAATATTAGTAAATACTAGTAGCTTTTACCAGTGTGTTGCACAAGATTTAGTCTGCGTTTTTTTGACGTTTGTATTGGAAATGCAATTATGGTAGATTGGTGGTGCACATATAGTTTATGTAAGATAAATATGACTGCATAGTTTGTAAAATAAATTTCAATAATCTCTGATGGAGCCAAAGATTCACTATATTCATTCCTTTATTCCTGCTTCATACGACATAGTAACATACTCTGAATTTGCAGATTAAGAAACATGTTTAAAAAAATTGTGCTGCGGATATAGTCCTGCGCATAAGCGGATTTAGTTCACTGCTATAGTTAGCACTAGTAACCAGATTTGCATGCACCTTTTCTCTTGTCTGACTTGCCACTGCTTTATGTATGGCTTTTCCTTTAGTGCAATTTATTAGTCCTAACTTTTACACACTGCTTGTCAAAATGTTCAGAAGCCATCTGGGGCTAATGCGGAGCTTGGTTTGGTTATGTTTAACTCACATGGCTCTCATAGTGGTGCGCATGTCATCCCTAATTCATTTCCAATCACTTGAAAAAGTGCTTATTTGTGTTTGTTATCTCACTAAATTTTGATTGATCTCTTGTCGTTCAGAGACTGCATTGAGACTCATGTATTGAAGGTCATTACTTCATGCATTCATCTTACTATCTCCACAATGAAAAAAGGAAAAAACACACTCGTTTGTTTATATATCAGTTCTAGAAGAGGTGTTGTGTCTTTCTTATCTCTTACCAGTTCTATGCACCAAATTAAATTTTGGATAAAGGCAGAGGATGCCTATTCAATAATGTTTTGAAACTTTAGTTCATAATTATGTGCAGTTGAAAAACTTTTTTCAGCATTTCTTTCTTACTATGAAAATTAAAGTTTAATTTCCTGTTCAAATTCAAAATTAAGTACTCTCTCCGTCCATATTTAATGTTCCCATTTGCCTTTTGCACAGAGTTTATGAAAGGTGGAATCACTTGGCTTAAAGTTATGCAGAGAAAGAATAGGAATTAGGAACCACACAATACTTTGCTTAAAAAGAAATGAGAACATTATTCAGGGACATCCCATAAAGGAAATTACAACAACAACAACCACAAACCTAGTATCTTAATTGAATTGGGGTCAAGATGTATGCAACCTTACCCCTGCAAAGAGACGGGGGTTGTTTCACTCAGACCCTTGATGCATTGCTGCATTATCTTAAGTACGACTCTTTTAGCTCCTTTGGCAAATGGAGTAATACACAGTACTTTTTGTTGTTCTCAGTATTTTATTGATGTCTTGAGGATGTAGTGTACTACCACATCCCCTTCATCTCTGATTCTTGTCTCACTTATGAGATGGTAGTTGGTACTAATTTTCCCTTTTTCATGTTTGTATTTAAGTAATCAACTTTATTAAAGCTGCATAAAAAGTGTGAGCCCAATGCCGCCCGATACGTATCTGTACATATTATTCGCTTTTCTGTGGCTATAAATTTCATTTTATGTTTTCATGGCGGCAATTTAAAATTTCATTTGTTCCACATTTGCTTCCGCATCTTAGCGGTGTATTTTGATTTACTTGGTGTGTGATAATATTCTTCGACCAATTGCATCATCTTTCTTGCAGCTTGTTTGGTTCAGCGAAGTGGCTGGACTAGAGATGTTGATCGTTTTTTCCAGTGGCTCTCATCCATACCCTTTGGTGGTGGGGGTTTTAATAATGCTGCGATTGCTGAAGGACTAGCCGAGGCTTTAATGGTGTGTGCTTCTATTGGCTATTTTATTCATGATATTGGAAACAACCTCTCTACTTTCGAGTAGGGGTAAGGTCTGCGTACACACACCCTCCCCAGACCCTACTATTGGGATTCAACTAGGTTGTTGTTGATATTGGCATATGAGTTTTTTAATTAGTAACATCATCTTGATTTTTTTCCAGAGTCAATGATTTTTTTTGTTTCAACTCATGTCAAATCATAGAAATTAGGGGGTGCCTTTTATTATCTTTCTTAACATCAAGTTTAGAATATCAATATGCTTTTTCTTGCAATCAAGCATTTTGAATTGCAACCATATCTAACGTTTCCTTTTGGTAATCCAACTAAAACTTCTAGTCTTCTACGATGATTGTATTTCATGCTAAACATCTCTGGTACATGAATGTTACATTGCCTCATCCAGATGCTTTCATTTTCAAATGGAAGCCAAAGCAAGCAAAATTTGGAAGGACAAAAGCATTGCATTCTTGTTGCTGCAAGTAATCCTTATCCATTGCCTACACCAGTTTATAGACCACAACTTCAGAATTCAGAGCAAAGTGAAAATGAAACACAAACTGATGACCACCGTCTTTCTGATGCGGAGACAGTTGCAAAAGCATTTGCTCAGGTGCTATATTTGTTTGTTGGTTCTCGTTTTTCTTGTTTGTACTATTTTTTGCATCACCGTTCTGCTGAACCTTTTGTATTTCTTTAATTTTGTTGTCGATTTATTATCTTTTACAGTGTTCTGTTTCTCTATCAGTTGTATGTCCAAGACAGGTCTTGAAACTCAAAACAATCTATGCTGCGGTAAGCCTATGACTACAGCAACCTTCTATCAGCTCATTGCTCACTTATTTGAAACAGTTTTTCAAGAATTTGATACAAGGCATAGGCACATAGCTCGTTTATGTTTCTGATTACTATGTAACATTCATGGATCTTTCCTTGCCAGATTTTTTAGATTATTGCATGATGCATCGGTAGCCTAACAAATAAATGAACATCCCACTGTAAAATATTATAGCCATTTTTATTAGCTATTATGTCGGGCTTTTGTTCATATATGCTTCCAATTACTATGTAGCTATAAACTGGCTGCCATATTATGATATTTGCTTATTAAGTGCATAAAGTCTTTCCTTGAAAAACCATTTACTTGCATATTATTCCCTCCGTCCCTAAAAAATTCAATTTTGTTTATGTTTGAACAAAATTATTTGTAATTCCATTTATTTGAATACAGGTGTTAGAGTCAAAATAAAGTTTACTTTTTAAAAAACAACAGCAAAAGGAGTTCTATAAAACAAAATGTGACATGACTATTTATTATAACAAATGATTAATATAAGTAGGAAAAAAAAGTTAGAACTTGTTAGTAGCAAAAATGTAAAAAAATTATGAAAGTTTTTGAGGTACGTCATCTCCTATTTTTCTTCTACCATATTTCATTTCACATGAAATGAACATGGCATTAGATGGTTACCTTGCTGAGCTCAAGATGCCTTCCTTGATTCCATTAATTCACCATTCCAATTCAGCTACACATAACTGCACTGCATATTTCTCCGCCCTTGAATTGCATTCTAATGGATACTATCACAACTCTCAATATAGATATGAATAATTTTTAATCCTTAATCTTTAAATGAGGTACTCCGTATTTTCTAGAGCTTGTGGGGCCATATGTGGAGGAATTTGATTCTTCATTTGTTTCACTGGTCTGCTTTTATTTTAAATAGACTATATATGACAAGCAAAACACTTTGACCTAGGCAAAATGTAATCCACAAGGAGCAGACTTGCCCATCGACAATCCAAAGAATCCATATCATCTTGTTCTAATATCGGAAAACTTTATGGAGGCTCGTGCTGCTTTCAATCACACTGGAATGCCAAGTTTGCATTTAAATCAAAACCCTGTTAAAATGGACGTGCCTTCTGTTCTTCCTGTTTCAGGACCACCAACTTCAATCCCTTCAGGTTTGTTTTTTTGACTTACTCCCTATTCTATATAATGCTCATGCATTTGTTATTTATATTTTATTTGACATTATTATGACCCAAATTCTTGAAAATATTCTCTCTAATATTTTCTTGTAGAAATACTAAAGCATTGAGTTTTTTTTCTGTTACAGCAAATGTTCCTGTCACGAACTGGCAACCAATTCCAACTGGAAACATTCCTTCTGCCATTGTTAAAATTGTAAAACTCTTAACAGTCAATTGTTAGTACTTTGAAAGAGGGATTTTCTTTTTTTCCTCTATAATCTTATTACATATATTTTCAGGAGCCCACAACTGTAACCTCAATGCCCGGGCCCACATTTCCACATGCTCCATCAGCTCCTCGTGCTCCCTCGCAACCTATTCCAAACCTTCAAGCTCCTTCGCCTATTCCTGTTTCCCAGGAAAACAATGAAACTCTGCAGGATACTAAGCCAATGGTCATTCATGGATTATCACAGCCTGTACGTCCACCTGGTGCTGCAGCCGCCAATGTTAGAATCCTGAATGATGTTGCTGTTGCCCAAGCACGACAAGCATTTTCTGGGGGAACATCCATTGGTGGGGGAACCCCTATGCTCTCAAACATGATATCCAGCGGGATGGCATCCTCCGTCTCTGCAGTTCAAAGCATAATGTCAAACGCACAATCAGGTGTGACATCATCAGGACCCACTGGTCCGAGCTCTGCTCCTCCCGCACCATTCACTTCAACATCATATGCCACGTCAGCATCCCCAAATCCAGCCATGTCACAGACATTGAATAATAATGCTCTTCCGGGCAGCGGTACTATGGGTCAAACAGTAGCTGGCATGAATCAAACAAACATGGCAATGCAAATCGCAATGAGCAGGAGTCAGCAGAGTATGACTGCTGTGCCTTCTGGTACTGCTGGTACAATGTTGGTTTCTACTCCGGGAATGAGTCAACAAGTGCAAACGGGGATGCAGCAACAACTTGTTGTAAATAGCAATTCAGCAGTGACCATGTCTCTTCCTCAACAGCAAGCATCTAGTCAAATGCAATCATCCCAATCAAAATATGTGAAAGTCTGGGAGGTGGGTTGCTTTATACATTCAATTATAAGTGATCATATTTTGGAAATTATATAAAGAACTTTAAGGGTTCAACCATTCAAGTTAAACTTGTAATTCAAGTTTCTTAGAATTATGCAATATCGGCCACCATGCCTTCTATTTTTCATTTTTGTAGACTCCCTTGGTCCCAAAGTGGAGGCATATTTAAGAACATTTGTTTGTCTCGAAGTGTTTTGTTTAAAAAATAAATCCGTTTTGAACAGATTTTTTTTAAGCTGCTTGCCAAGTGGTTTTTGTCAATTACTCCAAACAATCTTGGAATTAAGTTTTCTGGGTACAAGTAACCATTCATTACTTGTAAAAGCTTGTACCTTGATCGAGTATACTAAAAACTTAAAAGTTGTACCTTACTCAAAGAAGACTCTTTTTTTGGGACAGATGGAGTACTTTAAAGAACTACAAAATTTCACTGCTCTGTGCAACAGTATTTGCGAGCACCAGGATGGCTGGGATAGGTGGCTTGATATTACTTGTGTCAATTACACCACCATTAACAAGTATGCCCTATCCCAAGTAACTTGGGATCAATTATATGAATCAAGACAAGAATTACTTTCGGTCATTTCCAAAAATGCTCTTTTTTGCCAATTACGTAGTAATTGTCTAAATTAGTTAACAGTTTAATAATATAATTTTATGAGTGAAAAAAAGCCTAGTTGCAATAGTTTTACGCGGGACGCACTTCGTGTTGCAACCTTCGTATGGATGTGATTGATAAGTACTGTCTTCTAAAATATTGGTTTTGTTTTATCTTGCAGGGGCACTTATCTGGGCAGCGACAAGGTCAGCCTGTGTTCATTACTAAGCTAGAGGTATCTTTCCACTCAGCCTGTAAATTTCTGTATGTTATGTACAGTATGTTTTATAATATTCTGGATTTCTTGAATAATAACTGATTTCATACGATCTGCATTTGATTATTTTGCTTGTTTGTGGAACTTATGATGTATTTACCCGTGACAGGGGTATAGGAGTGCGTCATCATCAGAAACGTAAGTGTATACATTTATAAATTCAGTTGAATATAGAGTTTTAAAAAAATTGAATATAGAGTAATAGATTTTATTCTGAATTCTAATGCTCCTAACCACTTCAACTCTAACAGGTATTTATGAAACTGAACTCTAATTGTTTTGTTCATCTAAGAATGAAAAAGACAACACCGTGCTGGGGTGTTGTCAAATATGGAAAATAAGGACATCTACCTTTCTAAGTTTCATTTGATTTGCACTCCAGAGTGGAAACCATCTAGTTCCTTTTTATGATGGATTTGGTCTTGTTGTAGATGCAAATTAGTGTGAATATTAAGAATGAGATAAGGCGGGGGACCGGGGACTGAGGAGCTTGATAATTTTCATGGAATCCTTTACTAACAATCACTGAGGATCTCTTTGGAAACTACTTTTATCAACACTGACAGGGAACCTTTTGAGTGATGACTATTCGGATTTATTGTTGGAGATATAAGCCTCACAGATTGTTGCTGCCTCTTATAATTAACTTTGTTTCCTGTTCTGCCACCATATGCTGACATGAGGTGAATTGAGTTTTTTTTAACCTTTTTCTTTTTCAGGCTCGCAGCGAATTGGCCTGAAACAATGCAAATTGTACGACTTATTTCCCAGGATCATATGAGCAATAAGTAACTTTATTCTCATCTCAATTACTGCATGTTCTTAGGCCACTTAAATATAGTCTTATACTCCCTCTGTCCCACAAAGAACATTGTTTTCACGGAGTTTTTGAAGAAAAGTGAAAAATGTATTGTTGGAATCTGTTTGGAAGAGAATTTTTGTGAGCCGCATATATCTTCCCTTTAAACTTCTAAGCAAATTTACTGTGTTAAAGAATCGAAAAAAATACTAGAAAAGAATTGTGAAGTTTTTTTTTGAAACATCCAAATAAAAAAAGTGTAGAGTTCTTTGTGGGATGGAGGAAGTATTACACAATAAATGCTCACCCTTATTTTTATCTATTTTTTTTTTATATTTTATGCTAGGCAATATGTTGGGAAGGCAGATTTTTTAGTTTTTCGGGCAATGAACCAGCATGGTTTTCTAGGTCAATTACAAGAAAAGAAGCTTGTAAGTATTCGACTGAGGCTTGGCTAAATAAGAACATGTTAAAATGAAAAGCATGTTATAGAGATCTTTTTTTCTTGTCACGGTATACAAAGAGTGCTATATTATTGCATATTGTGATGTCACTATCTGTTTGATTTGTGCGCAACTCTCTAAAACGTAACTAGTTTGAAATGAAGAAGTCAGGCCAAATCAATGTTGTAAAAAGCTTTAGGTACTCAGGCCAAACCAAAAGTTGTGCCGAAGTGCAAAATTCTGGGTTAGGCGGTGCCTCTTGTGCTTTAATATTTTGCATTCATATCATTTTTTTCTTTGTAATAAGAAGGTTGTGATGGGAAAGATATCCGATGCAAAAAAAATGATTGTTCATTAGTTATATTTGTACCAAGATTGTTCATTAGTTATATTATGCAATCTTACCCATGTAAAAGCGAGAGAGGTTGTTTCCATTAGTATTTACCAATACTAATCCCAACCATGAAGTAGTAAATATTATAAAAATCTATGAATTAAGTGTAAAATAATAGTAGATATTATGTTACCCATGCTACAAGCCTACAACTAAGATTTCTTATCAATAAACCTTACTACAAAAATCATTTTTTTTAATTTGACGCTATAAATTTAATGGTGATATGTTGCTTTTCTTAAATGGCTCTTGATCAAATGTTTGTCATATTAACTAATATGGTATGAAAGAATCTTTTTTCTAGTGTGCAGTCATTCAATTGCCCTCCCAGACACTATTGCTCTCTGTTTCAGATAAAGCTTGCCGCTTGATCGGGATGCTTTTTCCAGGGGTAAGATTTCCTGTAGTTCTTTGGTGTATATTTGCATAATGGAAAATGACAGCTAAAAGGAAGAAAATGTTATGTTAAATTTTTTGTCTTGTTTGACCATGGGAAATGAAATATGACATTATTAGTCATAATATGTATAATTCTTAGTCTCTATATAACAGAAATAAATAAATAAAACGTCTTAAGCAAATCCCCACCCCCTACCCCGCACACACCAAAAATAAAACTCTCATTTTCCATATTCCAAAAGGACCCTTAAGGCGTTGCCGATTTTAGCCATTATATACACGCTTGGTTGAAATTTTAGCTATATATATGTAGGATATGGTAGTATTTAAACCCCAGATCCCAAACCCGCAACAGCAGCAACAACAGATGCAAGCTCAACAACAACACCCTCAGCTTCAACAGTTGCAGCAGCAGCAGCAGCAAACGCTCTCTCAGATTCCCCAGCAGCAACAGCTCTCCCACATGCAACAGGCGCCACCAGCACTCATCCAACAACAACAACTACAGCAACAACAACAAATGCAGCAGCAGCAACCACCCCAACAACAGCAGCAGGTGTACATGCAAGGCCCCGGGCGACCGCAGCTAATGTCTCAGGGGGGGCAAGTTTCGTCACAAGGACTTCCAAACATCCCCACCAGCGGCTTTATGAACTGATTCCTCTCTTCATCACACTGCTGGTTGATATTACAAGGATACAGGTAGGTAATTAAGTAGGTATCTTCCCAAATGATTTCAAAAACAGCCAAGGTTCTCTTTGTGTGGAATATGTGGGCATTATTGACTGTGTAATAGGAAAAATGGATTTTGAGGATAAATTATTAGAATAGTGCTAGAAACCCACCACCCTTGCCTCCACGCATGACAATACAGTTGATTTCATACCTGCAGAGACAATAATCGTCTGTGTTGTTCATAGATGATTATCGTCTGTATAGGTATAAAATCGTCTGTGTTGTTATGCGTGGGGGTGAAGGTGAGGGAACTGTAGCACGGTCCAAATTATTATGCAATTTCAAGGAGTGTCATTCATGGGAATCACTTGGTTTGTTTTTAGTTCTCTTGATCATTGTGTTAATTCCCCTTGACCTACATTAATCTTCTCTTTAGAAATGTCCCTCTTCTATTAAGCTTTGTTAAATAAATCAGGCACGTAATATCTGCGGAAAAAAAGCAAATCCAAGAGATTTTGGATTATATTTTTGCATTTGGTTTGGTTCATTCTTTGAGTATTCTGCTCCCAAGAGAGACTTGTTCTTGCTAGTGAAAGTGTTTAACCATTTTGTTTTGTAGATTACTTTGCTCATACTCTTGGTCTTGGAACTGCAGTGTCCAACTCTTGGGTTTTATATAGAATTTGATTGAGAACCTTAAATGGAGTAGATACCGGTCCAGTTTTGGTTTGACTGGTCTGGCTCCGGTTCAGTTATTGAATTGTGGTTTCCAATTCTAATTCAATATACCCAACCAATATTAGGAATAAGACACTGTTTGAGCTCAACCTGTCCATTCTGCTAAGGTATTATTCCAACACACATCATTTCATGAATGATTTTTTTTTATTCTTAGTCAAATATTATGACTTCAAGGCATTCAAACATGGCAATATGAATAGTAGCAACCTGAGATTTACTACTGTACAAATAGTAATTTTTTCTATTAATTTTCAGCCCTGTAAGCATTTTCAAGGAATAGAGCAAAATACTCTTTCTCACAAATAACTTCATTTTTCAGTTTTACAAAAGTTTTCAAAATATGAAAGTGAGTATCACAAAATTGAAACAGTTTAAAAGGAAGAAAAGAAATCACCTAAAATAAGATTAAAATATTGATAAAGTATTAAAATAGGAATTCTATATTTTAACCTAATATATGAGTTTGCATTGTATAATTTTACAATAATTATATATTGATATTTCATAATATTTTTTTGTTACTCCTACATCCAAATCCTAAATATGATTAATACGGAGTAATAAAATAATACTCCCTTCGTCCAAAAATAATCTTCATGTTTACTATTCATAGGGTCAAACTTATTTTGTCAATTTTTTATGTTCATTTGATACAATAATATAGTAATGTCATATCTAGGTTTGTAATCTTTTCATGTATTTTTTAAATGTGTGATTTTTATTTTTTAGTTCACACCATTTTTTCATATAAAATGATTTGAAAATAACTTTAGTCAAACATCGTAACTTCAGTCATATAAAATGATTTGAAAATAAATTCATATGATTTAGAATCTGGCTTGTAAGATGACTTATCACTCTGAATATTACTCTGTATATTAGCTCCATCATCTTCATCAATAGAACCACCAACATTGCCAACAACATCAGACCCGCAATCATCGTCCTCCTTGATATGAGATTCCTCGCTTGATTCCTTTGATTCATCAGGCGGCTAGTGTGGTTGCGTCTTCCATCAAGTGGACAAATATCTCTCTAGTCTTCTTCGGTGTCTTCTCAAAATAAATACTCCCTTCGTCAAGAATTACCTATTTACGGTTACAATATCTCGATAACTTTTGATTGTTTAATTATTTGATAAAATAGATAATTATTGTCACCTCTTCTTTGGTAGAGTATTTGGTGTAGTTTTTAAATATAAAATTTTTATATTGTCACCAACTTGTAAATAATTTTTTTTTCACCAACTTGTAAATAATTATTGTCACCAACTTGTAAATAATTTTTTTTTAAAAAAGTCACAAGATTTTGCACGTTGATCAAATAAGGTAATTCTTTTATGGACGGAAGGAGTATAATCTAAGGTCATATTCTTTACAACTTATTTTTTTACTTATTACTTATTCTTATTGGAATTATATTAGAAATAGCTTTAAATATAACTACAATACATCAGACCATATCAGTTCAGAATTTATTCTAATCAAATTAGAAGAAATCAAATCAGGTAAAAAGAACATGACCTAAATCATGTAACAGAGCAAATTGGATCTTAAATTTTTGAACAAAAACCTCCCAACCATCAATTAAGTTACCACACATACGCTAATTAAACCAATTCAAGGCAGATCAAATGTAACCTTACTTGAGCTAATGGGCTCATGGGCCCAAACTCAAATCATAAACATGATTTAAGAATAAAATAATAATAAATTAATGAATAAGTAATAAACTAATATAATTAATTCATTATCCTATCATTTAAATATATAAATTTCTAATTTTATTTCTATACCTATTTAAATGTAATCAGTTTAAAAGAGTAATTTTTTTAACCATAATTTGGGAACCCGAGGGAGGGAGTAAGTAGAGAATAAAAGTGAAGTAGAGTTCTGACAGTTTTTTTAAATAACGAATTTACCCTTTCTGAAATGCTATCATATCTATCAATTCAATTCTCTGTTGCATAAAGATATCTTTTAGATTTACACTCCAAAATTTAATTCCAAAATCCAAACATTTTCTTTTCTTTTCTTCTCTTTTCTTTCTTCTTCTTCTTCATCCCCACAAGCTAAGGAATCAACCCTTTTTTTACTGAGAGAAAGAGAAAACAGTGAAATGAGGCACATATCTTCAGATATGTACAATTACTGCAACCCTCTTTTTTACCTCAGGTTAATTATATATATATTTTTACCTCTGTTTCTTCATTTCATTTTTTTCATCAGGGCTTATTCTGGTTTTAATCTTTGAATAATTTGATGTTTTCTTTTTGTATATAGAGGTAATAATAATAATAATAGTAATGATATAGAAGAAGTTTCCCACTTCACTCCAAGCTTTCACCACCATGAAGTTGAAGATTCTCTCCATTTATGCACAAGTAAATATTTTTTCCCTCTCCAGTCTCCATACATAACATTTACATACTTTCTTAGTTTCTGTCTCGAAATCAAGTTTTTTTTGGGTTTTAATTACAGAGTTTAAAAAAAATTAATTGAGTGATTGAGATTTACGAAAATAGAAAAATTTGCTCCATAGGACTAAATGGTTATACGTAACCCATATATAGGACCAAATATGTTTTATTTGCTTTATGGCACATAGTTTCATATGATTTGTCATATATGCTCTCATCAATAATAAGTATTGGATAATGACTCTATGAATGGAGTCATTAACAACACATGTTTGATAATGGCTGATTATTTCAATGATTTTTCCAATTATTTTTAATGATGTCTTAATCTACTTGAATTGTGTAATAGGTCATTTTCTAAAAAAATAAGACATTTTAGAATTTTTTCATTGTCAAATGTTAAAGTAGATGCGAGGGGTAAGTGATACTCACTCCCAGCCCATTGCACATTACGATGTTTGATTTGAATTATTTATAAATCAATTTATCTGAAAAATGATGTGGAATTAAAAAATAAAAATTACATATTACTCCGTAAAAAATTGCATAAAAAAATCTACACAATTAGATGTGAATGACTATATCATTTTTCTCTAATGTATTATGAAAATAGGCTGAATAAAGTTTGACCATGTGAATAGTGAAAAGGAAGATAATTTTTGAATGGAGTGAGTATGTTTAACTCCTATTTGGGTAAATTATTCTTAGAATAAGGAACACAAAGTAATCCTAATATCGTCCATACAATTATTTTCTTAAAAAAGAAAAAGAAGACAAGCAGGGTGGTTGTGAAATGATAATTTTTTTTAAAGGTTTGGTGTGAAAACATATTTTATGCCTTTTTTTGGTTTTTGTGGGGAGTAATTTTGTTTTAAAATTGGTGCTAATTTTGATTTTTTTTTCATGATTAATAATGCCAAACTTTGATTGACAATGGAATATATATACTCCATATTTATATAATTACTACGTATATAGGAAGTACATAAAAAACTTGCTTCTCAAGAAATACATAATACTCCCTCCGTCCTACTGTTTTTGTCCACTTACCTTTTGGCACACCATTCAATGCACTTCTTTAATCCATTTTATCTTGTAATTTGTATATTGAAAAATTATAGAAATTATATATTAATAATCTATATGTTAAGACGAATCAAACAAGATCACACATGACTATTTTTAGGCTTACACATTGAGAGAATTTGATGAGTCAAAGTGCTTAGATGAACAGTTCCAAAAGTCAAATATGGACAAAGACAGTGGGACGGAGGTATTAAACTAGTTTTGCAAATTTAAAACGATCATGCTAGGTAAACTACTTAAAGATTTTACTCCAAAGTGTATCTTGCTGATTTACACTTATATTTTGATTGTTTACATTGACACAAAAAGTCGGTGCAATCACAAAATTTTGCACTGATATTCTTTGTCAATATAAGTCATCGATCTTGCACTTAGACCATGTGTTAGGGTGGGGTGAGGAGGGCTTGACCTCCCCTTTCACGCCCCATTCACCATTACGGGCTTCCTTTTTTCAGACGTGGCCCCTCACTGCGTGAGGGCCATCTCGCTGTGGCCTCCTCACCTTTTTTTCATTTCAACCAATTAAAATAATTCACATCTTCACCCCAATATACATTTTTATACTCCGTCAAACCTCTATGAAGTCCGTCATAACACATGGCCTTACATTGACAAAAAAAATACTCCGTATAAGTGTAGACCTTTGGGTATATTTTCGTGTACAATCTTTGAGGGACAACTAGATTTATTCAATTTAAAATGAGTTTTTTACGTCATTTACTTCTGATTTTTTCATAAAGTGCTAGTTTGTCCCTATAATTTTTATAAAATGGGTGTTTTACTCCCAAATTCTTTAAAAAAGTGTATGCTTTTCTTCGAACTTTAAAGAATGCATCATTAATTTTTATACTTTTCACAAATTACATGTTCTAACCGTCTATTTTTTTTTCTTTTTGTTCAAATTTGGTTTAAGACTTTAAATCAAGTGATATTCGTAGGGTAAAACATAAACTTTATTAGAATTATATATTTGAAAATTCAAGAGCAAATATGTACTTTATTAAAACTCGGAGGTAAATGGTGTAATAAATTTCAATTTCAAATAAGAGTGCTTCTATAGTACACTTCGGGTGCATATGATTTTTGTGGAGCTTCTTACATAAAAAAATATTTTTTTATATTTTTGTATAAAATAAATAGATGCTTATTTTTATTAAGAAAATCTTATTTTAGTAAGAAAATGCTTATTTCAAAAATTGGGTCGTACAAAATATTGTTGGACATTTTGCACCCGTTAAAGTGGGCCCGTAAAATAAAAATTTAACTCTTACTCCGTACGATGTACACCCCATTATCTAAATCTATTGAAAAAAACAAAGAGTTAACGTTGCAGGACCAAGTACGAGTTAGTTGTAATTTGGTCTAAAAATTATACCAAATTATTGGAATAAAAAAATATTTTAAATGTTTTATCTTTAATATTTTTTCATTTTTTTGAGAATATGTTTTAAAGGATATTGTTGGGAGTAGATTGGTTTTGTGAAAAAGTAATACTTGTGTAATAGATATTTTCCAAATGTCTTTTTTGTTTGTTTGTGAAAGATCATCACATTACTTTTTTTATACTTCTTCCATCTAAAAAAGAATGCCACCATGTACACCACAATTACTTCTGTCTAACTTTTATTTGCTTACTTATTTTGGTTGATCATTTGATAAAATAAAATATTTGAAAAATGCTATTATGTACCCCAAATATTCCTCACTCTTTCCTTAACCACAAAAATTTGCATGTAGAATTCAAAAAAATAAATAAAAATGAATGGTAAAGACTCCTAAAGAGGCATGTGGTGTATATTTAGAGTACACCCCTTGTTTTGTAGAACTTTTGATCTGTTTTTGAACGGTGTAATTTTTTACTTTTTATTTTACTAATTTATAAATAAAATATTTTTTAAAAAGATGATATTTTGCACGTCTTTAAAAAATGTTGCTTACATTTTAGAACGGAAGGAGTATAAAAGATCATGTTGAATAGATTTTTAATCGAGAGAGAGAGAGAGAGTAGTAGTATATAGATTTTGAAACTTCCTCTGTCCCTAAAAGATTACCACAATTTAATTTTTTTGATCAAACTATGGTACTTTTTGATAGTAAATTATAGAAAGAGTATATTTAGTTATAATGTAAATTTAGTGAAATTGGAGTTATTTTGAAATATTAAACCCTTATTGTATATAATTATTTTAAAATATACTTCGTATTTAATTTGTAATCAAAAGGTATCACAATTAGACTCAAAAATCAAATTGTTGCAATCTTTTAGGGATAGAGGAAATAATATGTTTGTTTATGTGAAAATACTAATGAAATGTTTGTTAAAATGATTATAGGCTCAATTTATAATGGAATGACACAAAGCAATGTCTCCCTTGTCTCTCCTAATACCTTGCATCACTTTGGTGAAATCAACACCGTACGTTTTCTTGTACTCCATCTCTCTTTACATCTGGCCCCTTTAATATTGGATTGGATTAAGTTTAATGGAAATTAAATAGATTTGATTTAAACTATTCAAAATCACTTAATTTTTAAATTTGTTTTATTTACAAACTTGTAAAAAATGAAAAAAAAAATAATTTACACATTTTAAAACTATAAAAATTATTTTTTAAAATAAGAGAAGAAAAAAATAGTTTACTTTATCAAGTACTCAATGAAAATATGTAAATAAACAAAAGTTATCAAGTGAACGTAACACTAGTAGAGTAAAAATTGGACATCTAAAAACAAAATGTGGATTTTGTGTCCCGCCAATTATGACCTGTAATTGTGATTGGTGAACGGGTATATATGATGCAGAGCATTGGGTCATCGGAAACGGCAGTGGTGGCGGAGGGAGGGAGGTTTCCGGTGCAGGGTGGCGGTGCAGCGGTGGTGGACGGTGGATTGGGAAACGTGAATAATTTTGAGAACTGGGGAGATTCTGCCACGGCGGAGCACAGCCACCAGACTGACACTTCAACTGATGTTGACACTGATGAGAAAGTTCAGGTAATTAATTAAGCAGGGTGTAGTTTTTCCTTTAATTCATTATTTCCTCCTAACTAAATTAGATTACAATTCTTTTGAGATTTATATCTCGATAATTTTTGTTTGTTTGTGTATTTTTATTGAAAATTTGATAAAATAAAATATTCTTCACCTGTTCATTTATAGAAATTTTAAAGTAACTTTCAATACTCTACAAGTAAATTTATTTTTATAATTATGATTGTGAAATGATTATATTATTTTGTTTACTTCTATTTTTCTTCAAAAAATGAACAAACTTCAATATAATTACTAATTAAATAAAATTTACCCTACCTATTAATATGACGAAACATTTTTTTAAAAATATTTTGCAAAATGAATATAATTAATAATGAAACTATTTTTTATCAAAATGCAATGCCTTTTCTATTTAATTGATGAGAAACTTGCATTATTTTTTCCAAACTATATGAATGACAACATTTAACCTTTTGCCCCATTGATATTAAAATTTAACAATACTATATTAACAATATTTTGATAGTAATCTGCAAAATTTTCAATTTTATGTTAAGAGTTTCTGCATCCCACATGGTGCTGCTGTTATGGGTTTGGATTCAATTGAGAAATCCAAAGGAAGACTTCTTGGAGAGCAAAAGGTAATTTTCTTCATCACTTCTATTCCTTTTCTTTTTTATTTGTCAATTTTAAGTTTTTTTATGTCATACTTTAAGACTTGAGAGTGTCAATTTTAAATAAATTAAAATATAAGAATAAGGTCATAACATTTGTTTCAAAGTTCTGCCTCCGTTCCCCAGTTTTTGTCCACTTTTGACTTTTGAAATTGTTCATCTTAGGATTTTGACTCATCAAATTCTCTCAATGTGTAAGCCTAAACATAGTCATGTGTGATCTTGTTTGATTTGTCTTAACATATAGATTATTAATATATAATTTTTATAATTTTTTAATATACAAATTACAAGATAAAATGGATTAAAGAAGTGCATTGGATGGTGTGTAAAAATGAAAGTGGACAAAAACTGGGGGACGGAGGGAGTATTACTTTTAATATTTCATTTTTATAATTTTTTTTGCTGATACATTTCAAGGGACATTGTTTTTAAAAAAATTGAGTACGAAAAGGGAAACAAATTGTTACTCCCCCCGCCCCAATTTAAATCATCTGTTTCGGTTTATGATGTTCGTCTCAAGTTATTTTCAAATTATTTAATATGAAAAACAGTGTAGGATTAAAAAATAAAAATTGCATAATTAAAAACTACACCAAAAGATATACAAAACTAGTAGTGACATAACAATATTATTTCATCAAATGACTAACGAAAATAAGGAAACAAAGTGACTAAATTTTGACCCTGTCAATAGTAAACAGACAAATTAATTTGGGACATGAGAGTAAAAAAATACAGAAAATATTTCTTCTCATATTCAATTTTATGATAATTCCAAAAAACAAAAGGATGAAATATGCTAAATAGTAAATCCAAATCCTAACTGGCTAAATCTACTACATTTATAGTAAATCCAAATCCTAACTGGCTAAATCTACTACATTTATAAAAAATGGACACATTTGCCCTTTCACTTCTTTCTTTCCCCATATCAAGCATTAAATGTAAACTAGTATATTTGACACAAAAGAGAGTGGATATATATGATATAGCCAAATATAGGGTAGATTTAGCAATAATCAAAACAAAAATAGAGTTTTTAGACTAATGAATTTCTTGTGCATTTTTTCCCCTGCAGTCACTTCGTCGACAAGCTCAGAACAGAGAAGCTGCTCGTAAAAGCCGGTTGAGGAAGAAGGTAATCCATGAAAATCCCACATTTCTTTTTGTTCATTAGGGTTCGTCGTCGAAATATATATTGACTTAAAATTGAGACAACATTTGTAACTGGCGTTAGAGTTTTGAATAAATTTTAAATGAGTGTTTACACATTATTTATAAAGTCTTGTGTTCATTTGATAGGCATATGTCCAAGAACTGGAGAATGGTAGGCTAAGGCTTGCGAAACTCGAGCACGAACTGAATCAAGCTCGCCAACAGGTTCTTCGTTCTGTCGATTTCACGAATCGGCTCATAAAAGATTTTATACTCTGACATGTTCAAATAAATCGTCCCTTTGATGCAGGGAACACTAGCACCCGCAACCGGTTCGGTTGGAGATAAGAGCCACTCTTCCGTTGGAAATGGTGAGCACAACTCAGATTATTATATAGTGAAATTTGCACTGAATAGGACTAAAACATAAGTTATCTGGAGCTGGCTTATATATTATTCTCACATTTATTCATTGAATGTGCATTTCATTTCAGGAGCTTTGGCGTTTGACATGGAATACGGGACCTGGCTCGACGAGCACCAACGACTCGTCGCCGACTTGAGGTTGGCGGTGAATTCTTTCTTTGGAGACAACGAGCTTCGCCATGTCGTCGATGGTGTGATGTCACACTACGACAAATTGTTTCGGATAAAGCGAATTGGCGCGAAGTCGGATGTTTTCCACGTGCTCTCGGGAATGTGGAAGACTCCCGCCGAGAGATGCTTTATGTGGCTAGGCGGGTTTCGTTCCTCCGAGATTCTCAGGGTACGTTTGGAATGGGCCGGCCCCGAAAAATGAAAAAATAAAATTGGCCCGGTCCAAAATTTACATTTTGTGCCCTATTTCATATTTTTAGAATACTTTTGCTTTGAAATTATTAAGAAATTTAAAAATATGGTGCCCTAAATTTTAAGGGGCCCTGTGCGGTTGGCCACTTTGCACACCCTTCGGAACACCTATAGATCCCAAGACAATGTTTCCGATTATATTCATGTTTTTCAATTAGGTCATAAGACAGTTAGACTAAATCCAATCGATTATTTAATACAGATACTGGGGAGCCATTTGGAGCCATTGACAGAGCAACAGCTGGTGGGTTTGTGCAAGTTGCAGCAGTCTTCGCAGCAGGCGGAGGAGGCGCTGTCGCAGGGAATGGAGGCGCTGCAGCAGCTGCTGGTGGAGACGCTGTCGTCCGCCTCTCTCGGCGACTACATGGACCAAATGGCCGCCGCAATGGGGAAGCTCGCCACCGTCGAAAACTTCCTCTATCAGGTCAGCTAAAACACACCACGGTTGACACCACCGATGACAACGGTGAGTTTGTACAAACACGTGTGTGTGATCGTGCGTGGACAAATTCACAGACGGTGTCATCTGTGGTGTTAACTGATACAATTTGATAATAACTTGTCTTATTGAATATTGAGAGATATGGCCCTATATATAGGGAATACAAGAGTAATCAAAGTACAAGTAGGAAAGGAAAGAATAATCCTAGTAGGAAAGGAAAGAAGTATCCTAATTTAATTATACTTCCTAATATCCCCCCGCAAGCTGATCAACGGAGACGAGGGGCAGCTTGGAACATAAGTACTCAAAAGGAACTGGCGGAAGCGGTTTGGTAAGAATGTCTGCTAGCTGCTCTGAGGAGGAAACATGATGTGGAGTCATAGTGCCTGCCATAACCTCATCTCGTACAAAGTGACAGTCTGTGCCCACATGCTTCATGCGATCATGAAGAACCGGATTTTTGGTGACACAGATAGTCGACTCATTGTCACAGTATAACTTCGGTTTGGACGGAGGAATACCCAGCGCATCAGTGATATAT
>OOIL02000559.1:1450656-1474836 GCA_900332095.2 Cuscuta campestris
TGTGCGAGGTTCGGTGATGGTAGACTCGGTGAGGCTGAGTTTATTCTCCATCTCCAGGTTTATTTCTTCGGAGATCAGCCATCCAGAAAGCTGATTTAACGAAATGTTGGTATTGTTCATGCGAATGTTTTGCTTAAAGGATGAGTATTCGGTGGGAAGACCACGAATAACAGCATTCACCACATCACGTTCAGGGATCTCTTCTTTCAAGGCATCGAGATCCGAGAGAATAGTTGCCACATCATCAAGGTATTGTGTCATAGTTTTGGTACCTTTACGAAGAGTATGGAGTTTGTCCCGAAGCTGATAAACATGAGCGGTGGACACGGAGTTGTACCGTGCGGCCAAAGCATCCCAGAGGGCAGCAGATGTGGTGAAGCCGCGAGCATGTTTGTGAACGGAGGGGCTGATGACCGCTAGGAGGCAGGCGCGGATCTGTGTGTCAACGATGGTCCAGGAGGTATACTCAGGATTATGGACGGTTTTATCGTTTTTGGAGATAGTTGGCGCCGGGGCTGCTTCATGACCATCAATCCATCCAAGGAGGAGATTAGCTGAAAGAGCTGTCTGGACATTGAGAGACCATGCCGGATAATTTGTTTCGGTAAGTTTTTCTGGGATTAAGTTGTGGAGACTCCGAAGCAAAAGTTTTACTCCCGAGGGTAAGGACGCCAAAGGATCCGACGGGGCTGCCATGATGGGCGGCGGTCGGATTTTTTCTCTCCGATCCAAAAACTCTCGGAATCGAGGCTATGGTACTATGTTAAACTATTATTGAACAGAATAACTTATAACTCTCTATACCGGGATATATATCCCTTATGTTCTCATTAGTTTCATGTTCATCCTTTCCTTTCTTATTAGGATCATCCTTTCCTTTCTTCATAGGATTAAATTTTATACTTCCTAATAATTTTGATTGCTAATTTTTTTTTACTAATCCGGATTGAATTAAAACTTATGCGTGTTTTGAATTTTGATAATTAATTAACCGTTAGGCGGATCTACTGCGGCAGCAAACGTTGCACCAACTGCACCGAATCTTGACGACGCGGCAAGCGGCTCGGGCGCTCCTCGCCATGAGCGACTACATGGCGAGGCTTCGTGCTCTAAGTTCTTTGTGGTTAGCTCGTCCCACAAATTAATTAAACTGATCATCGTCATCATCGTTATATTGGTTAATTATGAGACAAACTTTGGTTATAAATTAATGACTAATTAATTGACCAAGCACTAGCTAGATTATCCTAGTTAAATTTTCATTTCAATTATGCATACTAGGAATCTCATCTGAACACTATGAGTTTTGAATGGAGAACTTAATATAATGTATGTATGATGGCATAATATTTGAGAAAATATACTCGTATTTTTCAACACAATTTTTCATGCTTAGATGAGAAAGAAAAAATGTTTGTGGGATTCATGCAAAAAAAATTCTCATCAACAAGGATGAGAAAACCCTTTCTCCTTATCTTTTCCTTTTTAAAAAAAAAATTCTTATCATTTTCTTTCAATTCAAACACTTGTTTCTCATCATTTTTTTCACCATTTTCTTTTCTCTCAATTTTCCCCACCCCCTCATTTCCTCTCATCATCTTAAAAAAGAATTGTTGATTAAGGTAGAGGTTACAAATTTGAATCTCGCTGCTGAGCTACTTAGTTTTTGAAATACTAATAATTCTAATACGGTGTAGTATTTGTTCATAGAATTATTTAATTTTACTGGAAATTAATAACATAACCTCGCATTAAGAGAATCATAGCAATGTCATAAAAAAAACTAATTTTCAGCCTAATTAATTCTTTTTTTACGCATTAAATGTAACACCATTTATAATGTAAATGTGGATCCTATTTTTTGAGAGGTGAGTAAAAACAATTCCTCCATTATGAAATTCTATTAACAAGTTTTACAACAGAATAATGATGTGGGTGAAAAAACAAAGCCATATATAGAGAATTTGGTGAGAATTTTTTTTAAAACATTCAAATGGGGTGCTATTATTCCTATTAAGCGTGGCCTTGAGCAATTGCAAAATGAGCATCATGCATATGAGGACCAAAAGATGTTTTATGAGAAAAAGATTAAATAAACGTAAAATATTGAAAATAAATGTTTCATATTTTATTCTTGAAATATGAGTTAAAATAAATTTACTATATCAATCAAAATCATGTATATTGCCAAAAATTAAAGTAATTTGAATTGACCATATACATGATTTTGATTGATATAGAGAACACTTATTTACACTTATTTTGATTGATATAGAGAACACTTATTTTGATATACAGAATCATGTATATTGCCAAAAATCAAAATTATGTAAACTCTTATTTTTAAAGGTACTAACAGAGAACACTTATTTTGTCAAGTCGAATAATTAAGTTAGGATTTAAAAATATCAATTAAAATTTAATTGAATCTAGTTCAACATCTAAATTATTCTGTGATTTTTTTTATTTTTGAGAGATTTCTCTTAGTGCATTAAATATCTAAATTATCATACAATTTAATGATTTTCTTAGATAAATTTTGCCAATGGTACACGAATGGTTAGTATATTACCCGGAGTATTTTATTTCGGTACATAAATTTTAATTTCAATAGTAAATTATTTTACTTCGGTACATAAATTTAATTTCTAAATTTTTTTATTTTTTATTTAAAATAATATATATGCATATTTAAATAGTAAAAAATACTTATTTTTGCTAATATGTAAGTTTATAGTAGACCTTATGTCCACCATAGATATTGCCTAAATTAAAAACGTGTCTTAAGAATGAGGGAATAGTAGTAATAATAATAATAATAACAATAACAACAACAACAACAACAATAATAATAATAATAATAATTAAAATAACAACAACAACAACAACAATAATATTGGCACAATGTACAATTCATGCAAATGTTTGTATTAAATTTCACTTGTAACTATTGAGATATATTTTGACAATCTGAGTGCTAGCTATACATTCTTTAAGCAATGAATCAACAAGTTCTTCATTGGCATATCCATGCATACCTAAATTTCTATTACAAACTTCTTAACATTTTCCTTAAGTTTTCTGATAGTCAAATTAAACTAAGCTAATCCTTCCTCTGTCCCATATCTTTCTTCTCGTTGCACAAATGAAGAGAACCTTCGAGTTTTTTCAATTTATTTTATTTAAATATTGATATAAAAATAAAAAAATAAAATTTACATATTTAAAAACTACATCAAAAGTTCAATAAAAGAAAATGTGACAAAAATATTTTATTTTATCATATATGCAATGAAAAAATGTCAATAATTTTTTTTCATGAAGTTGCTTAAGATAATGCTCTGAAAAGAAAGATATGGGTCGAAGAAAGTACATTTTTTACTAATAATACATTATACATTTTTCACTAATAATACATTATACATTTTTTTACTAATAATACATTATGACAGCTAGTTTTGTGACACTTAATGTCACAAAACTTTAGTGATGAAGGATGAATAAACAAATAATGAAAGGGAATAAAAAAAACTTCATGTCCCACTCAAAAAAAAGAAAAACAAAAAAGAGAATGTTGCTAATGTCACAAAACTTTAGTGATGAAGGATGAATAAACAGAATAATGAAAGGGAATAAAAAAAACTTCATGTCCCACTCAAAAAAAAACAACAAAAAGTAAAAACTTCATGTCCCACTCAAAAAAAAAAACAAAAAAAAGTAAAAACTTCATGTCCCACTCAAAAAAAAACAAAAAAAAGTATGTTGCTGCCCAGGATCGAACTGGGGACCTTTAGTGTGTAAGACTAACGTGAGAACCACTACACTACAGCAACAGTTTGCAACCTCTCAGTTACAGTATTTATATAGTGTATGTATATAAACGTTAATCTTTACCATGCCATGCATATTCCATCCATCCCTAAATACTTTGTACAATTTGATTTTCATGGCTTCGAGAAACATTTGGACTATAAATAAATGATTTACGTAAAAAAGATATGTTTTTCATCCCATATCTTTTTTATTTTTTGGCATAATATCTCTAATTATATGTAAACCTTGAATACGGAGTATACGAATATAGCATACTCCCTCTGTTCCTAAAAATATGGTAGATTTTGATTTTTAAGAGTTTAAGGAGAGTGTATTTCAGTATTGGGTTTCTAAAAACGTTTTTTGATGTGATGGATAAAAGTAAGATTTGATGGCTAGACTAATAGTGAATAGATATGATAAGTAGATTAAGAATTAGTAGGGATAAAAGTGACTTTTTAATAGAAATGAGAAATTTTTTTGGGGATCGATGAAAAACGAAAGGAGAAAAGTTTTCTGAGGCGGATGGAGTATGTCTCAAAATTATATTTCAAAATAGATCTATTATATTGATTTTAAATTTACATCACAATTTCATGTTGCTTTAACATATTTTTGAGATCAAAATTTAAAATTATTGAGCAGAAAAATCAAAATAATAAGAAAGATATAAGACGCAAAAAGTAGTTTGATCAAAATTACATTTTAAAAGAAATCAAATGATATTGAACGAAGGGAGTATGAGATCATTATTGCGAATCACTTCTCTACCCAATTATTTATTTCTTCATTCCCAATTTTAAGACACTAAATATATATTAGAGGTTCGAGTATTAAATTAGTGGAGTGCTCCGTAGCTAATTGAATCAAAGTGGTACAAATTAATTAAGTACAAGTACTACACTACTACTAGTAGCTACTATATGTCCACATCATAATTAACATTTTAAGAACATTTTTTTAGGGTTTTGACGTAGTAATAAACTGCTTAAGTATCTTTCTTTAATGAATCAAATCTATAAGGTAACAAAGATGCATGCATGCAAACAAACATCAAGACCATAAGTATAATTAATTAATTTGGATTGGATCAACTTAATTGTATTAATGTGATGTTGAAAGACTCGATCTCTAAAACCCTATGCGGTGATACGAAAAAGTCGGGAAGGGCTTCGAGTGTTTCAAACTCCAATAGGGAACTAGGGTTTTTTATTATAAAATACCAAAACAATTCAAGGAAAATGCATGCCTCATTTATGGCTATGGGGAAACCCTAATCCTACACTACCCCATCGGTTCAAAAAAGGCGTTAAGGGAAAGAACCGAAAAGAAAACCCTTGAAGGGACTTATAATACGTCCACCTAAGAAAATCTATTACATGTAATTAAAATATAAAACTCTTAATTCACTTGAGAACATAATCCCCGTGCCAACCCGGGGGTCTTCTCGCCCGTCGCTCGCGTGGCTCCCCACGCTCCTCCTCGTGAACCCTTGCTTCCTCAGCCCGTTTCATCTTGGCCCGGCCCGTTGCCCTTTTCTTGCGCGTCGTGTCCTCCTCTCGTGGCCCATGCACAGCATGCGTAACATGCAGTTCGACTCTTTTGATACGATCCGGGAAAGAACCGTTGGAAAACCCGGAAAGATTACAAATCATTCCATTACAAAAACATTTCATCAAAATTATGACCAAAACTCATATGGCCGGGTGTGCCACCGAACCACCACCAGCTGGGAACTCAAAGGAGTTGTGCTCGCCGCCGCTGCCGCCGTGTTGTACTTCAAAGTCATCCAACATACTCGAAACCCATTCATCATAAGCTTTATTATCTTCTTGAATCGCCGCCGCACTAGCCGCTGCGTCCCCGCCGCCAACGATATCGTCGTCGTCTTTTAGCAAGAAATCTTCCACCATCTCTAGCGTCCATGTTGTATCACCAGAAACCCCACTTAGAGGAGCCGCCACCACCGCCGCCGTATTATTGGTGGTGCATGCATAGGGATATGTCTCATTACTTCCGGCATCTTGTTGTAATAACGCGGGGCCGGGGCCGGGGGCGGCGGTCATGTCTTCGACCTCTATTCCGCCGAACAGCTCGTCGTACGAAAACGATACGTCCTCATCTTTATTATTATTGTTGTTGTTTCCTTCTTCTTCGTCGTGTGACAATAACATCATTCTTGGTGCGTCCTCCGCGGCATCATCGTTGTTGTTTTCTTGTTCTTGTGACAATAATATCATTCTTGGCGCGTCCTCCGCGGCATCGTCGTTGTCGTGGTGGACTGGTCCTCTCTTCTTCCTCTTCAAACGGCATATGACGAAATCTTTGCGGTCGGATTTGGCGGTGCCTTCCGGGAGAGAGAATTCATTCATGACGAATTCTCCCTTGCGCTCCTCATCATCTCCCCCCCAGTAGGTGAAGTTCCTCTTGAACCCTAAGAGAGACTGTTTCCGCTCGGGGTTGAAAATAGTCTCAACTTTACTCGTCCCGTGCCACGTCCCCTTCCCCACGGACCGGATAAACCTCTTCCCCGGACGACCCTTACTGGCCGCTTTCCGCTTCAACTCCGTGAAGAAGTACCATGTGTTGTCTTCGGCTGCCACCGTGCCGCGGCCGGTGCAAATCTCCCAGGGCTCTTCATCCGCGTAGAGATCACGTCTTTCCACAAGGCCGCCGGTGTAGTCCCCGTCAGTGAACTGCCGTAACATCTTTAGCAGTTCGGCGTCAGTTGGCCGGAAACGCAGGCCATCCTCAGTCATCTTCTTGATCTCTCTCTCTCTCTCTCTCTCTCTCTTCTTTATTACTCCGTATGAAATTTGTTTTGAGGTATTGACGGCAGTCACGCCACACAGACACATATATATACGGGGTACGAAGAAGTAGCCCTAATTTCCTTTTTTGGCTGCGTGCACTAAAAGCAAATAGTATGACGCCCTCATTAATTACTTCTTGATTCCGTGGTTAGTGTAAATTTTTATTTGTTGTACACGTAGTGAGTAACTCTAAATCAGTTTTTTGAGGATATATGTAAGAAATATTTGCATTAAATGAATTAAAACTTAAGTCATTTTTCTAAATTAAATACTTGGTCCGTTCCTGAATGTTTATCCACTTTTGATTTTTGGAACTGTTCATTTAAGCACTTTGACTCATCAAATTCTCTCAATGTGTAAGCCTAAAAATAGTCATGTGTGATCTTGTTTGATTTGTCTTAACATATAGATTATTAATATATACTCCCTCCGTTCTCAAAAACACTTCCTCTTTTATTTTTTCCACTTTCAACAAAACACTTCCACTTTTACCATTACTTTTTCATATCCTACCTATCACATCATACTTTTTCTCTAATAATCAATCCATCACATCTTACTTTTACCCATCACATCGGGGGTAAAATTGGAAATCAACTATAATTTAACACTTCATTATTTTTTCCTCAAATCAAAATGGGAAGTCTTTTTGCAAACGGAGGAAGTAATTTTTATAATTTTTTAATATACAAATTACAAGATAAAATGGATTAAAGAAGTGCATTGGATGGTATGCAAAAATGAAAGTGGACAAACACTCAGGGACGGAGGGAGTAACATTTAAGCTGTTTTATTACTTAAATAGCACTTTATAATGTCCATAATATCCTGTGATAGCGAACATTTACTTAAATATCGACTAATGAATAATGACTAAAAGTGTTACATTGGGAAAAAACACATGTTATAGTATTTAGAGAAAGTCATTATGTTTTAGTGCTATTTACGGAAGTTTCCCTATATGTAACACCTCAACCTGCGTAATACGAATGCATGAACTAGCGGATCAAGTTGTTATTAGATTAGCATCCAAACGCATCATCATATTTTAAAAGATCTTAAGACATTTAATTTAAAACATTATTTAAATATTAAAGATCTTAAGAAATATATATATATATATATATATATATATATATATATATATATATATATATATATATATGTATATATATATATATATACACGCGCACACACACACACACATATATATACTCCATCCGTCCACAAATAAACCTTTCGTTACGCGTTACGATGTTTGACTGAAGTTATTTTCAAATCATTTTATATGAAACAACAATTCAATTGGATCGTAGGAACATAAAGTTTAGAGAGGGTACAGTGTAATTACGTAGATTTTTCCCCACTCGAAATTTTATAAGACAAAGAAACTACAATATAACTTTTTTTTTATTTTTAGTAACATTTATACTCGATAAAACTTATACTGAAACCTCCTTTGGAAAAAAAAAAAAAAAAGAGTTAAGTATAAAATTATAAGGATGAACTCATTAAAAGAATTTTAGAGCACTTATCATCAACTAATTAAAACAAAACTCACAGAATTTAGAGAGATCAAAACATATTTAGTACGTCTATATTTGAATTGGTGGGACTATTATTTTTTAAAATTATTTTTTTACAAAACTAGGGGTACCTGACAACAATTCTTTGTAAATATAATATGCCTTATTTTTTTAATGTAATTTTTTTTACAATTTAATGTTTTTTTATTGAATTATTTTTTTATTTAATTAATTATTGTCGTGTAAATTTAATTAATTAATGAAATTTTGTAAATTTACTTTTACAAAGTGTATATAAAAAATTTTAAAAAATAAAGATTTGACGTCCCGGGCTTTAAACTCATTATAGTGAAACTGTGAAGTAAGTTCAATGAGATTTAAATTTATGTGACACTGAGGCCCATCAAACGTATTTCGAGTGCTTTAAGCACCACGACAAAGAACTTAAATTACAATGAAATAATCTTTTCGTTCAGCAAAACTCATTCTCTTTTCTTTTTGTTATCCTTCGCTTAAATACTCTCAGTTTCTATTGAATAACCAATTCAAGTTAGGGCACTGGTAATGGTAGTAACGCCCCAAGGCGTCATTGCTCTTTTAACGTCTGAGGGGCGTGAAACACTGCCCCCTGGGACTTCATCCGGGCGTTATTGGCACTGCATCAAACTTATAACGGGTGTTTTGAAGCAAAATTTCCTCATTCAAACGGCTACAAGCCGTTACAAATTTTAAAAAATCTTCTATAAATTAACTCATTTTTAAAAATATATAAAATTCACAAACAAAATCTTTCTTCTTCAAATAAAAAAAACTAAAACCCACAAAATCTTTTCCTCTATGTTCTTCAAATTTTAAAAAAAATCAATTCTTTTCATCTTTTTTTAGCATGAATCTCTTCAGTTTTAATGTTCCTTTATCCCGGTCTCGAGTCAAACGACCTAGCGAATATAATTTGCTTTCGAGAAGACATAATGAGATCAAGGCTAAATATAAATTGTTTTAAGTTTTTAATTAATGTAATTTTTTTAATTAAATGTTCTTTTTTATTGAAGGTAATTATTCTCATTTAATAATTATTGTCGTTTAAATTTAATTAGTCAATGAAGTTTTATTAATTTAATTTTATAAAATATGTAATAAAAAATTAAGAAAATTAAGGTTTGAAGGCTTTACACCTATTTCCAGTGAAAATGTGAGATAAGTTAAAGCTGATGTGTCAGAGAGAAAATTTTTGAAACCTCGGAGCTTCAAAGGTATTTCCAATGCTCTTACTATATTTTATCATATATATCACATTATACTTTTCACTAATAATCTACCAATCATATCTTATTTTTATCTATCATACCAATAATAAAATTAAAAATTAATTATAGAGATACATTCTTTATTGGGAAATGTTTGATTCACAAAATCACTATTCACAAAATTCACAAATTTACTATTTGTGAACTTCAATAAACAAAATTAAATATCCTAAAATAATTTTAAAATGAGAATTTAAATCATAAATAGTAAGTTCGTGAAGTTTGTGATCATTCCGTGTGTGAATCTAGCATTACTTTTCTTTATTTCTCTCATTTGTCAAAATTATACTCCGTAACTGTTTTGGTTGGACTTTGACCATTAGAAGAGGCATTCTGTACCGCCAACGCTCTTCTTCCCAGTCTCCACCGCCACCGCCGTTTAAATAAAGCTGATACTCCCTACTCCGTAATAATTACAGAAAACCGGAGAAAGATAAGGGGAAACACTAGTTTTCAGATTGAGCTTCCAATCGCTGATTTGAGACTGGAAAGATAAGCGTCGAAGATGTTGATGGGAATAATAAGCTTTCAATGCTTGATGGACTTCGTTGTTGCCGGATTATCCCTCATTATTGGCCTGGGAATCTTCTCCTTCGTCGCTTCGATTCTCTGCTCCGCCGCTTTCTTCCAGAACGTGAAGGAGTTTTCCTGATTCGCCTAAATATGGATCTTATCTAGGTATCGCTCTCCTTCTCCTCTTCCTCTGTAGTGATCTGATTTTATGGTTAATTCGTGCGATTCGTATGTTTTATTGGGAATTGGCATATGCAATTTCGATTTCTTTCTGCAAATTTCTGGAAAAAAATGTTTCAAGTTAATGATTTTGATTCGGCTCTCTCTGTATACTGTGAGTGTTTGAGAGTATTTCCCCTTGTTCCTGCAGTTTGACTGAGAATTTTCTCTCTGGTTGATTGTTTATATGCTCATGGAATTGATCTGTTTTCATTGTTTTTGATACATTGTTTTCTTTTAATCAATGTTTTGTATGAAAAACATGTTGTAGTGGTTCTGAAATTCACCATACCCTCATTTGAAATGAATTTAAACACTCCCATTTGGACCAATTTTCATAAAAATTGCACTGAAAATAATCTTATTCAATCATTGTAACCCGCAACGGCAAAGTCTTTTTGGGAGTGTGGGAGTAATGAGTTTACTTAGCAATGAGTTTGTCGCATTACCAAACAAATAGATTCAGTATCTCCCACTCAAAGTATAGTCTGGGACTCTGGGTGACTTGGGCATAAGGTGTACGGAGAGTCGGAGACCTTACCTCAACTCTATCTAAGGAGTATAGTTTTTTTCTGAGAGGGTCCCGAAAACAATGGCATGTAAGGCGGGGGTTGGGGGAGTGGGAAAAAAACTAATTCATCAATTGCACCAAAAGAGGACCCTAACATAGCACCTCCAAGAAGTTTTACTCCCTCAGAGATGGTTAAGATTGCGTCCAACCACAACAACGGCTCATCCCACACCATGCGTAGTGTGGCTTTCCTCCCGAAACCCTTACACTATGTTTGGTTCAAGGAGTTTGAAAGGACAAAAGAAAAGAAGATGAAGTGGAAAACAATTTTTCTTCTTTGGTTAAAGAGGAAATGAAAGGAAAAATGGAAGGAAATGAAAATGAGGAGGCAAAATGTACTATGAAGAGGAAAAAGACCAAATTCCTCCTATTTTGGTGAGGAAGATGAAAGAAAATCAATTTCTTTTCTTTTTCCCTCCATATTCCTTGAACCAAACATAGTGTTAACCAAATACTCTTCTAACTGGTACTGTTGTGTTTCTAAATGTACATGCCATGTTTATGAACTACCTGTTGTTTGTTCTGAACTTCTATTGTATGCCCTTTTGTCAAAGACGAGTGCAACCGTTCTTTAATCGTACACTATTACAGAGTATAGTCGTTGCTGTTTTTTCACAGGTGTATCATACCCATCTTGCAGGCTAGGGAAGTGTGGCGAAAACCAACCAAAAATCGGTGAATATGTGAAAATTGAGCTGAATATATAATAAAGAGGATGAGCACATATATATCTCCATTTCCATCTTGTAAAAACTGGAGATAATGGGAAGATTAGTGTGCATCACCATCACCATCACCATCATCATCAAGAACCAAACTCTAGGGTGAGTGGAGATATGAATATGTGTAACATGTTGTTGTTGTTTGTACTCATAGGTTGTGGCTATGTGTGTGTGTTATGTAGGACATCTCTCTTCTCTTGAAAGCAAAATGGTTCTCTCTGTCAAAGGATTACTTAGCTGTTGTAGTTCTTGAATAAAACTCCCTGTCCTGAAAAAATGCCATCATTCAAACTTTTTCTTTGGGAACCATTGGCAAACTATCTTCACTCAAACTTCTTGTCTTTAAACTCTTTCTTTTAAAGTTTAAAAAAACTTTTAAACTGATTCGGTGTCTGCTTGGCAATAATTTCAGCGTTTAGTTTTAGTTTTTTGATAAGAATATTTAATGGTAGTGTTTAATTTTAACATTTTCAAATTAAGGTCCTTATTAGTGTGAAATAGAGTGAATAAGAAAAAGCGAAGATTTAAATATTCGGAAAAAGTACCATATTGATTCACTAATTATTAGAGAGCTATTTATGCCAAACTTTGTAATCGAACGGCATAATTCAAAATTTTGGTTAGGAACGTTATAGAATGACCCGTGATTCCTACGGTGGTTTATAAAATTGACAATTTCTACCTCTTAACCCGATTCGAATCACACCCTACCCCTTTCAATTGCACCTCAAGTTTATCTGACTTTAGATTAAAAATTTTGACTCCAAAATTAAATAAACTTGGGGGTGCAATTGTATGGTGTGGGGGTGTGGTTTGGATCGGGTTAGGGTAGAGGTTTATGAGGGGGTTAGACAGATAAGAATTGTCAGTTTTGTAAACGGGGTACCGAAGGGGCCCAATTGCCATGAGAGCCCCTTTGCTTATTATAATGTTCAATTTTAATAATTTTCATGTTCAGTATTTACATGATCAAATTTTAATAATTTTCATTATCCATTTTCGATACTCTTTAAAAAAATAATATAATCATGTCACACATTGTTTTATAGAACTTTAGATGAGTTTTTAAATAATAAGATTTTATTTTAAAATACCACGCGAACTTTCATAGAATATTAATTGAAAATAATTAGTCACATTATAAATCAAAATTTATAATTTAATTTGTGACAAAGGGAATATTATTTATATGGTTAAATTGCATTCACTTTATTTACCTAATTTTATTGATCAATGGATAAAATAGATTAGACTTGTCACCACCATTTAGTTTTTAACTTTTGAAATAGTTTTAAATATACAAACTTTATTTAATAATTCCTGAATTTTTTTATATAAATTAAATTAAAAATGATTTTGGTCAAATATCGTAATCCAAAACGTGAACAATATTTTAGGGAAGATCAGAGGAGGTATTATATTGTACTCCGTAATAACGTTAACAATACTAAAGAAAGAAAAATTAAGAGCATTTTTCTCTTCCCTTCAATTTGTTCTTCTTATTAGTTATTCAATTACTTTTATTAGAATCAAACCATTTATCTCAAAAATTAAAATCAGATAAGACATTGAAAAAAATGATTTTAACTAGAATTTGTTAGGGCTTTTGCAACGGAGGCAGTTTTTTTCGCCGCACTGGGCTTCCATAGCAAGACGATCGACGACATTGAAACACGGTGCTTTTGGAAGCTCTAGCGGCGCTCCAACAGTATTGAAACACGATGCTTTTGGAGGGATAGTCGTCCATTGCGACGGTCTGTTGCGTTGCACCAAAATTCTTTTTTATCTTTCCACCTCCTCCATTGCGGGCGGCGGTTCATTACAACGGGGCTTTTTTTTCCTTCGCAATTGAAGAGCCTCCGTTGTAATAAATTTAGAAGAAGAATATATCAATATAAAAGAAAATTAATAAATGGGGGAAAGACATACCATAAGAGAGCCATTTTTACCAAACCTCCCAAAAACTCTTGAATCATGATATACCAAATTACCAATAAAAATACAAATCCAAATACACTCCCAAAGGTATAAGGTAGGTGGGCACATCAAGTGCAAATAATAAAGTGCAGCAACCGTATGAGTCCTCACATTTTTTCAACAATATTAAGTTGCCAAGAAGCTGTCCCATTTTGACTTCTCTTCCTTGAACGATCCGATCATTATCAACAACAAATCTCCATTTTTAGGAGCAGGAAATAAGCTCTGCCCCCCCAAGCGCTCTCTTCCCTCTTCTCCTCCGAAGATTTTCAACTCCGTATTAGGTGAGTCAAGGTACGATTTCTCTGTACGCGGCTTCTTTTTTTATGTTCATACTGAAGAAATTTCCCCAGTTTCCCAGTATTTATGTGCAGTTTGATCTTCATTGTTCATACCCAAATCCAGCGTTTAGTTAATTTTCCTTCGATTTTGTGATCTGAGCTCGTTTTGGCCTGTCTGGGAGCAATTAGAGGTGATAATCTAGGTTTTCCTGTTGTTTGTTCTGATGATTCTTCATCTGTGATCGTGTTCTTTGATTGCCTATGGTAAATTTGATCCTTTTAATGATCTCTGCTCACTGTTGAATTTGTTTGGATTGAGTCTTTTTTGATCTTGAGGTTTTGCTCTTTGATGTGTTTGGATCTGAAAAAAACCTACTCGCTTTTAATCAGAAATTTTTTCTTCTTTTTTTTAACAGATGTTCTTTCTAATCAGATAGTCCTTCCAATCTTCCATTGCATAGTATTTGTTCAGCTTGACTTTTAAGAATCAAACTAGTTGAACTTTAACAATCGATTACATAAAAATTACATGTCATAATAATGCACTGAAATAATTTTTTGATAGTTGTTTGTAAGATGGACGAGTATAACGAAATCATTTTTGTAATAATATGATCTTCTCTTTTTTAAAGGAATAACATAATACTTCAATCTAACAACAACAACAACAATCTAAATGGTTTAAAGAACATATATTCTCAAGTTTTTTTTGACACCATGGTTTCCATTTAAACTTACACCCTTTGGGCCCTAAAGAACATGGTTTTTTGACACCATGGTTTAAAGAACATATATTCTCTTTACGGGTCTCTGTTGGGCCCTAAACCCAGTCCTACACCCTTTGGAAACCGACCCTACCCCACAGGGCCGTGTGGACCCAAGGGAGCACCGTCGAGCCCCCAAATGGCCGGTGTCATTTTATGGCGCTCAATGTTGGGGTGATAAGAGCCGGACCCTATTCCCCCCCCCCCACTTTGTTTGGCCTCTTATTTGAAAACCCATTTGATCTAAATGACAGGTGAGGCAACATGGCGGCGACCCCAACACGAATTGGACTTGCTGGCCTAGCTGTAATGGGGCAAAACCTTGCGCTGAACATAGCCGAGAAAGGGTTCCCTATCTCTGTCTACAACAGATCAACCTCCAAAGTTGATGAGACCGTGGAACGCGCCAAAGCAGAAGGCGATCTTCCTCTCTACGGTTTCCACGACCCCGAATCCTTTGTCAAATCCATCCAGAAGCCTCGTGTCATCATCATCCTCGTCAAGGCCGGTTCGCCAGTTGACCAAACCATCAAAACCCTTTCAACCTATCTGGAGAAAGGAGACTGCATCATCGATGGTGGCAATGAGTGGTACGAGAACACAGAGAGGAGAGCCAGGGAAGCAGAGGAACTGGGCTTGCTTTATCTTGGAATGGGTGTTTCCGGCGGTGAAGAAGGGGCCCGGCAAGGCCCATCGCTAATGCCCGGCGGCTCCTTTGAAGCCTACAAACACATTGAAGACATCTTGCTCAAAGTGGCAGCCCAAGTTCCAGACAGTGGCCCTTGTGTGACTTACATCGGCAAGGGCGGTTCCGGAAACTTTGTCAAGATGGTTCACAATGGGATTGAGTACGGCGACATGCAATTGATTGCAGAAGCCTACGACGTCTTGAAATCCGTGGGAAAGCTTTCTAATGCCGAACTGCATGAGGTTTTCTCAGATTGGAACAAAGGGGAGCTGCTGAGCTTCTTGGTCGAAATAACTGCTGACATATTCGGAATCAAGGACGACAAGGCGGACGGGTACTTGGTGGATAAGGTTCTGGACAAAACGGGCATGAAGGGTACCGGGAAGTGGACGGTCCAGCAAGCCGCCGAGCTGTCGGTCGCCGCCCCGACCATCGCCTCGTCCTTGGACTCGCGGTTCCTCAGCGGGCTGAAGGACGAGCGGGTCGAGGCCGCCAAGACATTCAGATCCGGCGGCATCGCTGATGTCACCGCCGACGTCATCGCCGACAAGAAGCAGCTGGTCGACGACGTGCGCAAGGCGCTCTACGCGTCCAAGATCTGCAGCTATGCCCAAGGAATGAATCTGATCCGCGCGAAGAGCGCCGAGAAGGGGTGGGGTCTGAAGCTGGGGGAGCTGGCGAGGATCTGGAAGGGCGGGTGCATCATCCGGGCGGTGTTTCTTGACCGGATCAAGAAAGCCTACGACCGGAACCCGGATCTCCGGAACCTTCTAGTGGACGAGGAGTTCGCCAGGGAGATGATCGAGCGGCAGCCCGCGTGGCGGAGAGTCGTTTGCCTCGCGGTCAGCTCGGGGATTAGCATCCCGGGCATGTCCTCCAGTCTGGCCTACTTTGACACTTACCGGCGGGAAAGGCTTCCCGCCAATCTGGTGCAGGCTCAGCGGGACTACTTCGGGGCCCACACGTACGAGAGGACCGACATGCCGGGTTCGTTCCACACGGAGTGGTTCAAGATTGCCAAGCAGTCAAAGATATGATTTTTCTTGCACACTCTTCTGGCATTTGGATGAACTGGTGGTGATGCTTTTGTACTCTGAATAAGGATTCTTTGTGGCCAGAATTGTTAGATTCAAATACACTTGGAATGTATGCAATTTATTGAAGTTTGTTTTTATTTTGTGAACTATTTGTAAACCAAACCATATTTTTTATATCTCTCATTCAATAAAAGTATCTCAGCTACATCATGTAGTTACAATTAGTCAGTCACAGCAGATGATCCATTTCAACATTTGGACAATGGATGACACCAAGATCAAACATCTTGAGATTTGCTAACATTATTTTTCATTTTTTCGCATGGTACACTTTTTGAGGTGTGCTAACATTGCACACCACTGTATCACGTATTCAAACAGACAACTATAGTTTGTGCGTACATTGACAATGTTTATTTGTGTTTGTCTGTGATACACTAGTGTGCAAGTTGTAGTACAAAATTTGGAGTACACCAAACTTTTTTCAATCCTTTTTGTTTGAGTGGGATTTTTTTACACCCACTATAAGTGTCACTTTGATTACTTAAAAGTCCAATGATATTTAAAATGACGCTAAAGTGGTTTGTATCTCCTAAGTGGGATGTTAAAAGGATCCCACGCAAAGACATGATAATTTTATTAATACTGATTACGAATTTTTAAATTCTGAAGTTTTCTATAAACTCAATATTCATGAAAAATATTAATCTAATTAAAATATACATTGTTACTAATAAAATAAAAATTTTTTATTTTATTTTTTAAATAAATTATTTGAGGAGGTCTATATTTGATTTTCTATCACCTCCTTTCTTTTTTGTGAAAGTGTGGGGAGGAAGTGCTACAATATAAAAAATAAAGGGATGGAGATGTAAAGATCGCACAATCTCGGGGTTAATACAGAATTAGCACAAAAATCGTATCCTCATGTGCAAATTGTACACTATATCATATGATCTCCGGGTCGGGGAAGAGGGTTTAAGCTCTGAGACAGCCGGGAGAAAGGAAGAAGACGACAATGGAGGGAGTATCGTACCAGAGATTCCCGAAGATCAAAATCCGGGAAGTGAGGGACGACTACATGAAGTTCGAGCTCCGGGAGACCGACGCGAGCATCGCCAACGCGCTCCGGCGCGTGATGATCGCCGAGGTTCCCACCATCGCCATCGACCTCGTCGAGATCGAGTGCAACTCCACCGTCCTCAACGACGAGTTCCTCGCCCACCGCCTCGGCCTCATTCCCCTCACCAGCGAGCGGGCCATGAGCATGCGCTTCTCCCGCGATTGCGACGCCTGCGACGGAGACGGCCAGTGCGAGTATTGCTCCGTCGAGTTCTACCTCCGCGTCAAGTGCCTCGCTGACCAAACCCTAGATGTTACCAGTAAGGACCTCCTGAGCTCCGACCACACTGTCGTCCCCGTTGATTACTCTGATTCCGCATCTGGGAATTCCGAATCCAAGTAAAACCTTCTTCTTCTTCTTCTATTTCTCTCTTAGGAATTAGTGCGTTCATAAATGTTCTATTTACTTTCTAGCTTCAATGTGTCAATCTCTGGTGGTATGCTGTGGTTTTGCATTTGTGCAAGCACGCAATTGCATTAGGTCTGCGATAGACAAAAATATTATCTGTTCAAATTTGATGGATTCAAACACAAATTGTAGAAAAGAACCCTTTTTTTGTTGATAAAATTCAAGTGCAGAAGCAAGCTGTTAGGGAGGTCAAACAGTCTTGAAAGTTGAAATCAGTTTCATATATGCGGTCTCAATGGTATCCTAAGCTGCCATTGAAAACAAAGTTATATGATCAGAAGATTCAGGATAACTAATGGGGCTAGAGTTTTGTTGATTTGAAGATGACAAGACTATTGTTAATGTAGGAGGGAGATGCTCTCTTGCTTCTAGTTCACAAGATGCATATTCATGCTTGGGAGTATCTTAATTTTGTACCAAAACAAGTGGAATTGAGATGGAAGTTTAGGGGTTATATAGCCAAATTTAAAAGGATGTGGTTTTGAAACAAGTGATTGACGTTCACGGGAGTTGTAACATCGAGATAAGAGACCAAGTTATGTACTGGAAAAGGTTTATTCAACTTTTAGCACTTATCTAGATATTTCCAGATCATATTCTAACCTCTCCCCAGCTTTATAAAATGCATATCCAAGGCGTTACTCCAAACCGTGAGGAATCTGTTGATAAGGAAAAATATCGATTCAAATATAAATGCTAGGTGTTAATTACCATAGCTGATGCTATTGCCCATGGATAAATTAGAACTCGTAGTACTGACCAGCTTGGCATGCGTATTCGTTTCTTATTTGCTTTCATATGTTTATACTTCGTTGTATGCAATATACCATGATGAAGTAATCACCAGCTGTATAGAAATCTCCTGTGTGTTATTAAAACTCCATTTGTTGTAGGGGGATTATTATTGTTAAGCTACGCCGTGGACAAGAGCTAAGGCTCAGAGCAATTGCACGAAAAGGAATTGGCAAGGATCATGCAAAGTGGTCACCTGCTGCAACTGTTACATTTATGTATGAGCCTGATATCTATATCAATGAAGACATGATGGACACTTTGACACTAGAGGAGAAAAGAAGTATTGTGGAAAGCAGCCCCACCAAAGTGTTTGACATTGACCCCGTTACCCAACAGGTGTGCTACTTCTTTTCTTAAAAAACTTTTATTCTTGTTACAACTGCTGCATTTTATCTAACTCTTTAGTGAGCCATGCTATCTGAATGAGTATAGGAGTAGTATGTTTAAAACTAAATGCCACCCGCCCCAACTAGTTAGAATTAAGGTGCTGATAGTGATGATGATGAATAGTTTTGTTTATGGTTTTTGTAAACATAAGAAACTAAATTTTGAAAATTAGTGCAAATGAAAGTTTCTTTATTACGGAGTACATTTTTGTCCAATAAGATGTTTCTAATACTGAAACTGTTTATTTAAAAAAATTAGTTCTATAAAAACAGTAACTTCATAATAAATAATGATCCAGTCAACAAAGTCAATTGATCCAGGCAATGAGATCATATGTGCGTGACAGGCGCGTGATGAGAGCATCCCTCATATAAATCATACATCCAAATCAGAACAGACCCACCAAACATGCTTCTTTTAGAAACCCCAAAACAAGCAAAAAACAGAACTTGTTTATTACCCAAGAAAAAGGCATAATCCTTGAAAGCAGGAAATACAAATGCACCCCGAGCTTTAATTTCAAGATTCAACTTGCAGATTGTTGTGGTTGATGCGGAGGCATATACATATGATGACGAGGTGCTCAAGAAAATAGCCTCCATGGAGAAACACGGGCTCATAGAAATCAATGCCAAGGAAGACAGCTTCATATTCACAGTCGAATCCACTGGTGCAATCAAAGCTTCTCAGTTGGTGCTCAATGCAATTGAGGTTTTGAAGCAGAAGTTGGATGCAGTCCGCTTATCTGAGGATACCGTGGAAGCAGATGACCAATTCGGAGAGTTGGGTGCGCATATGCGCGGCGGTTAATCACTTAAACATTTGCGTAGTTTTTTTATTTTATTTTATTATTATGCGCGTCGGGATGAATGTCAAACTAGTTGTTGTTCTCTATTGTAAGAAAAGAATTGGCGACCGGTGTTTGTTTTGCTCTAATCAGTATTATTTTTGTCTGTGAAGGAGATGGAGAGACTGTTTAATCCTCTTCCCCTTCAAGGACATGTGTTCTAATGACTAACTTAAAGGGGGTGTTTTGCAGCTAATTTATGTAAAACGTTATGGAGTAACATTTTGTTTTGATTTGTGCCAAAGTTTAAGGCCTTCTTCAGTGTCATTTTCTGTTTTCTACAGAGTATTTTTTAAAATAACAAACAGATTTATGGGAGTTAATAGAAGAGATCTTTAGATTGTGTGGTGTTAGGTTCTACACTGTGTTTTGTTTTATTATGTGGAATCGTTTTGATTTCAAATTATTACAATATCTAATTTTTCATGGTATACTCTGTATTCGGAAAAAAAAAATTGTTTAAAATAAAAAACTTTGACAAATAAACATATATTTATATATTTTTTTAAAAAATTAATCTTAAAAATTTTAAATTTGTAAAAACGTTGAATTTCTAGAAAATATTACACCCTACAAGATTAGAAACATTGTGTGGGTGCACATCTTGCAATCCTCAGGTCAGTCTCGTCCCAAAATGGCTTCTTTTCTTTTCAATCATGAGACACACAAGACTTGTCAAATGATGTAATTTTCGAACCCTTCAAATCAAGCCAAACAAAGTAACAAACTCACTTTGGTTGGAAAATTTAGGGCTCGTTTGGGGATAACGTTTTCGATTAGCGTTAGTATTTTGAATAAAATTTTAGATTAACTTTAAAAACGCTAAATGCTGTCCTGTAACGCTATTCACAAACGCGTCTTTAGTCTCCCTTTTAGTTTGTGTTCCTAGCACACTGCACATATGAATTAGGAAAATAAAAATGGTGTGGTTTATATTTGTCTATACGAGAGAGAAATCATACGAGTACTAAAACAACTCCGAATTAAATACTACGTATGTAATTAGTTGGGCATGATGTTTCCTACAAAAAAGAACTAGATTAATAGGATTGGACGCAAAGAAATGCAAGATTGGTTGGGACAATTGAGAGTAAAAATAGCTATCGAAAGTCGAAACACAATACTCCGCAATAATTTTTTTTATTACATATCGAGCAAACAAGATCATTTGGTGCACATCTTAAAACAGTTGGTAGTGAGATGGCCAAATGAGGCTTTTTTATGTATAACTATAAGACATCATGAACCATGGCCAAAATATTTTGTTATTATACATTATGTACATTTGATTGTTCAATTTCTCTATAATGCCTAGTTAGAATACTTGGAAAATAGTGTAGATAAGGGGTACTTTTTGGGGCTTTTGTCCATAGTAACACATACTTTGGTGGCATTGGTCGCATACAATGCTTACTAATTTCTTGGTCACTGCTATCTCTAACCACCATTTTGGAGCAAAAAAAAAAAACAACCCAAAATTCAAACGCAACCGAAATTTCAATATAAGACAAGTCAATCAATATTCAGCAATAGAGCAACACACAATAGAATTTCAATTGACAACATACTCAACTAACATAGCTCTCAATATTTGGAATGTTGTATTATTCTTGGTGGCAAATAACAAGAATGAAAGTGTACAAGAAAACTAACATGAAAATCCAAGTGAACTCTACCTCCATGAACTTGAGCACACTCAACTAGCTGATAGCTGCTCCAATGCAGGCAAAGTAAGGCATGGATAGTCAAAGGTCTAGTTTTAATAATACATAAATAAATAAATAAATAAATAAATAAATAAATAAATAAATAAATAAATAAATAAATAAATAAATAAATAAATAAATAAATAAATAAATAAATAAATAAAAGTAGCACAATACATAGAGAAACATTTGAGACAAAATAAAACAGTCCTCAAAATTGTATGAGTACTGTTCAACAGGAAAAAAACAGAACACAAAGAGAGTGTTATAAGTTACCTGTTTGTCCCCTTGCTCATATATACACATTATAATCCTGAAGGCTGAAGTTTCCATCAATTGAGAAATCAATCCAGAAAAACATCAGTGCCAATGGAAGAGGTTTTTCTCAACTTGATTTGGAGTTCCGGTTGCTTGGGTACAACAAGTTCTACTCCATCACCGGACATTGAAAAGTATCTCTCAAGCAACATCTGCAGCAGTTTCACCAGAAAGAACAGATAAAGATTGAACAACTTGCTAACTTACCTAACTACAAAAAATTTTTCATATCGCCCATTAAAGGAAAATGAAAACATAATAGCATGGGCTAATCATATTGTCTCTGTATGGCAAAACTCGCACCAACATATAGAAATAGAACTAGAAGTGTACCACGGCTGCATATGCATCACATTTCTCTTGACGAGTCGATCTGCCGAGGCCCCTGAAAATAAAATGCGACTAGATTTTTAAATGTTATGATCATATTTCTGTTTTTTCCTAGAATCCACTTATTCATATTAATCAGATTTCTCTTATCCTTATCATTGATAGAAAATCAATTGAGTAAGGTGCAACTTTGTACGGAGTATTTTTAAGTCGACTGAATCAAGGAACAATCTTTTACAAGTTAGTCACAAATACAGTTATACCCAACTCCGCTTTAGGGACAAAAAAGGAGTATGATTAAGGACCACTGAAAATTATGAATACAACGTTGTCATAATACATCAAAAGAACACTTACATAGTAATCATGTGGTCCATAGCCTCACTTGATGTCCCATACTCATCCTGCAGATATACTCTCCATCCCCTAGTTCAGAATTGCGTTAATTATAGGGCAAGACAAATGATGATATAGCAAGAGAATAAATTCATAACTACTGACATCCCTCAAAGTGGCTTCTGCATGAGTCTAAACACATCAGCACTGAATGTTACCCGAGTATTAAATTTTACTCCCTCCGTCCAAGAATAATGTTCTCATTGCGCGTTACGATATTTGACTGAAGTTATTTTCAAATCATTTTATATGAAAATCGTATGAAATTTAAAAATAAAAATTATATACGACCTTCGTCCCAATGTATTTGTCCAGTTTGACTTTTTTGAGTCAAACTGGACAAAGTTTGAACTCCAACTACTCTTAATTTATATTGCATATAAGCATAATGAAATACAATTTTGAAAGTTCTCAATACGATAAATCTAATAAAGTCATTTTTATGTTAAAATACATTACGGTTTTTATTTAACAAAAGCTCAAAGTTTGTCCAGTTTGACTCGAAACCGTCAAACTAGACAGACGTAGGGAGTATTTAAAAACTACACGAAAATATCTACAAAACTAGAGGTGACATGACTATATTGTTTTATCAAATGGGTAACGAAAATACACCAACAAAGTGAATACAGTTTGACCATGTGAATAATGAACGGGAACATTATTGTTGGACGGAGAAAGTAGTTTATATAAATATGCTTTAAAATGGACTAGTAAACAACAACCTAGTATAATTCAAACTCCATGGGGGTGTGGGAGGTCAAGATGTTCGCAGTCATACACTCATACCCTAGTAAAAAACAGAGATGATGTTTTCATTAGACCCTAGATGCATTGTTACATTTAGTGCAAAAAACTTCATAGAAAGTAAAAGCAAAGGAATATGCCATTTTGATTTAGTTCATTGTGTGCCCAAAACTAAAACATTGTTAATAATGGCCTTTTTAGCTCCATTGGCAATGGACATAAAGATAAGACCGTAACTAAAATGGAGTATCGAGGAATGAAAATGTAAACCGCTTTAGCAGCCCCTTTGTTGGGTAATCAGCAAGATGCCTAGACTATCACAAAACTCTAACTTAATTTGATGTGCTTGTTAATTGGTTGGTAACTAAAAATGTAGTTCATAAGGTACTTAAATTGCTGGAATGACTAAATTTAATGAAAATGCGACTTCAATCTTCATTTATTGATACTGTTTTAAAATTTATTTAAAACATATATTTGTAAGAAATTCTTTTTACATAATTTAGCAGATCAATCCACCACTTCAACAAATAAAGCAAATATATATTCGACAAATAGAGACTAGGCTATATATATATATATAAATATATATAAATATATATATATATATATATATATATATATACGGAGTGCATGCATGCATGCATGCATGCATGCATGCATGCATGCATGCATGCATGCATGCATGCATGCATGCATACATACATACATACATACATACATACATACATACATACATACATACATACATACATACATACATACATACATACATACATACATACACACACACACACATATATATATATATATATATTTACGTGCCTATGATTTTGTTTCCCAAGAAATTCGGGCATCGGAAGATCCTGAATTTGAAACTTTCTACACAAAA
>OOIL02000559.1:1475335-1641051 GCA_900332095.2 Cuscuta campestris
GATCCTGAATTTGAAACTTTCTACACAAAAAATATTTTGTTAAATGAGGGTATTCGTGCTTGGATGGCCGCTCAAGATCAGCCTCATGAAAACCTTATATTCCCTGAGGAGGTTCTCCCACGTGGAAACGCTCTTTAATACAACTTTAACCGTAGCTGGTCGGGACCAAGAAACTACTGGTTTCGCTTGGTGGGCTGGTAATGCCCGATTGATCAATTTATCGGGTAAACTATTAGGGGCCCATGTAGCGCACGCTGGATTAATAGTTTTCTGGGCCGGAGCAATGAATCTATTTGAATATATATATATATACACACACACACACACACACACACACACACACACATATATATATAGACATTGTAAGAAGCTACCCATCTTAAATCCTGATTATTACCTCTCAGCAGCTCGCAGTGCTAGTCTACCAACAACACTTCGAACTTTGTTTGACTGTGGAGTCTCCTTCCTATCACTGGATAAGGGAAGCCCAACTATAAACTCATCAACCTCCTAATATACAAATACAGTCCATACAAATCAACATTTATTCTCTGGGGGGAGGGGGGTTAAGGTTGTCCATTAAATTTCAAAGCATCATCCTACTATTGCTTTCCATAATGCCAAAGATTCAAGCTTCAATAACTAAATTATAACACACACACACAGTCAATCTATACAATCTCCTTGCTCCGCAATAAAGTTCATAGTAGATTTAAACACATTTGTTTAAAAGGAGTAGGACCAATGGAAAGAGATGTAAAATTAGGGTCTGTATGTGCCACAACGAGTTATCATTGACAACGATAATCCATTATTCCATTTTTCCCCACCTCACAGAGATAGTTTAACTTTTTCATTTGTAGTGCATTTGATTATTAATATCCTTGTTTACCACTACTTAATCATCCAAAGAGAAAAATAAATTCTACAATATGGGGTATAGTTAACTTCACACTGAGTAAAAATGAGAGTTGCATACGAAGTACAAACATAGTCTTTCCAAGTAACTTGATTATCATATCATAATTCGTGCCTTCGTGGGAAAAAAAGTGCACTTTCTTTATGAGACGATGAGGGTACGAAAGGAACAAGTTGGGGTTGCTTATGCGATGGATGGAGTATTATATAAACATGGGGAGCAATCGGTTGGAACTTGGAAGTCGTGGGTGATTTTGCATTTTAGAATCACAATCACTACTTTGTGTCTATTTGGTTTGTATTCTAGCCAAAATGAGGTATGTGATTCCCGTTTCCACATTAGATTTTTGAAATTGAACTCCCTATATTTCTACCATAACAAGGTTTTGGAAATGATTAGCACTCACAATCCTGTCGGGCCGGGTGTGGGGGCGCCCGGGGTGGGCGTTCCACCTTTTTTGGAAATGATTAGCACATGATAACTAGTGATTTTCAGAACTCATTAAAAATTCAAAGTTCAAACCATAGCCGCTCCATAGTGAGGTGGATAAGCAAAGATTACCTGCTTCTGAGCAATATCAATGAGTTGATCTTCTAGCTTCTGGCCTTTCAGTCCCAAAACCTAACATAATCGATTATTGGATCAATACATATGAATTAGAAGGAATTCACACAAAGAAGTTACCATTAATGGCCGGAAGGAGAAGCCTTTGCTAATAGCGAGGCCAGTGCGACTCGATCCCAAGTCGACCCCAAGACTGAAGCCAGTGCTGCTCCAACACGGGTCTCTGGCGCGCATCAAGGAATTTGGGGGAATTTCATCAATTGTCACCGCTTGCTTGATCCGAGTGATTTGTGGAGTTAGCCGCTTGCAATTCAGGCATTTTCTGACCACCGGAGACTGCGGAATGGGAAGTAGAAAGCCTGCGGGTGCTCGGAGCTTTGCCGTTCCCATCTGGCGAAGAGTTTTGCTCTGTTTCCACCGCCGGACGGTTTCCGGCTTTGAGCTAAAGCAACCCGACCCGACGTAATGTTTTATCCGAATTCGATCCTACTCCGTAACATTTTCTAAGTGTAGTTTCACTAGTTTCTATAAATTTAAAATTTTAATGACATATATTAATTTCGAAAACTCAGACTAATTTTAAAAGATATACTCCCTCCGTCCACCTAAGATGTTCTCATTTTGACTTTTGGTGGTTTTTAAGGAAAGTTGAAAAAAGGTGAAAGTTTACCATAATACCCTTAATGAAAATGGGTGGAGTGTATTAAATGAGGTGGGTGAGGTGTAATAAATAAAGTATGTGGGGGTAGTTGTGGTATTTTAATTGTTAAAAAATGAAATGAAAAGATCTATTGTGGACATAAAAAAAGGGCTATTGGGAAGATCTATGGGGGACGGAGGGAGTACATTAAAAATGTAGTCCCTCCTCAGTCCTCCCCTCTATTTTTGTCCATTTTTTTTGAGTAGTCCCACTCCCACACTTTTTGTTCATTTTTCTTTTTTCTACTATTTTCCCACGTTTTCCTTTTTGATAACAAGAAAGTGTTCAATTGTCTCTTTTACCATTTAATTAAATTTAAATAATCTTTTTTCTCTTCCTCACAAATATTAGTTTAGCTCTTAACTCACCTATTAGTGGCAAAGATGCAAACAACAAATAAATGTATACGAGAAAAAGGTAGGAGATTCATCAACTATTGGTGAAGAATGTAGGAGGAAGAGTATAATTTATGTTTCACGGTACTCAATCATGTATCCATACGGTCAATAGAGAGTGTTGCAAGAAAATGGTATTTTAGACATTTTCTCACTTTCCCCTCTTATCTTGGTATTTGTGCCAAAATCAAACTGATCAAAAAGAGGAAGACAGAGATCGAAATTATACGAGAAATTCTATAAAAATAGTGGCATGACTATTTCATAAATTAAAAGGAGTATTTTGAGATGGATTGGGTGTTATGGAGTGAGATTCAATTTTAAAAAATAATGACTTTCACAAAAAAATAAAATATAAATTTTAGAATTAATAAAATTTAATTTAGTAATCATGAAATTCTCGAGACTAAGGGGTTGTTTGGCAACTTCTGAATAGGTAAGTGTTGAACCAGTAAGAGGTTTGAACCATTAAGTGCTGAACGAGTAAGAGGTATGAACCATAAAGAGCTAGTATATTGTTTAACTATTCAGAGGCAAATGTCTGATCAATTCACATAAGAGGTCTTAACCATTCAGACTCTGTATAATACTTAATCATTCAGAGGCAAATGTCTGAACCATACAAACATCTGAACCATTAAGAGGCAAAAACAAACCGTCTGAACCATTAAGTGCTGAACCATTCAGACATCTGAACCATTAAGAGGCTGAAACAAACAGCCCCTAACTGATACTCCCTCCGTCCCGGAGTATTCGTCCATTTTGACTTTTGGAACTGTTCATCTAAGCACCTTGACTCATCAAATTCTCTCAATGTGTAAGCCTAAAAATAGTAATGTGTGATCTTGTTTGATTTGTCTTAACATATACAACCTCCATCCCACTCTCTTTGTCCACTTTTGACTTTTGGAACTGTTCATCTAAGCACTGTGACTCATCAAATTCTCTTAATGTGTAAGCCTAAATATAGTCATGTGTGATCTTGTTTGATTTGTCTTAACATATAGATTATTAATATATAATTTCTATAATTTTTTAATATACAAATTACAAGATAAAATGGAATAAAGAAGTGCATTGGGTGGTGTGCCAAAAGGTAAGTGGACAAAGAGAGTGGGACGGAGGGAGTATATTATTAATATATAATTTCTATAATTTTTTAATATACAAATTACAAGATAAAATGGATTAAAGAAATGTATTCGATGGTGTGTAAAAATGAAAGTGGACAAATACTCTATGACGGAGGTAGTATTCATTTGTCCCAAAATACTTCCTATATTTTATAAAATAGTTATTTAAACCTTTGTTTTGTAAAACTTCTTTTAAATAGCCTATTTTCTAAGGATTTAAAACAAAATTTGTTTACTAAAACATATAAAGTATTTAACGTTCTTTTAATGAATAATTATGTTTTTTATCCTTGTAAAATAAGTGAATTATGTTTTTTACTCTTCCAAAATATTTTTCTAATTAAATCATCCCTGTGAGATCTTTATTTTTGTAAATAGTCCTCTCTTAATTTAAATATTTATTTTGATCACTGTAAAATTTATAAATTTTATCTTCAATAGTGGTGGAGAAGCAAAATTGATTTTATTTGTTTTGATCCATGTTCAAACCTTTTCAATTTGTTTTCATTTCCTAATTTTATTTTAATTTGTGAATAAAGTGATTTATCATTTTCTACCAAAACTGAAAGCAATAGTACATTGTTATTGTTTTTGTTTCTATGTGTTTTATGTAAAAAATAATACTCCGTGGTAGAGAAAAACAAATCTTACATACCAAACAAACTAAAAAGACTATTAGAGACGAAGGCTGGACTCCACCATCGCCAACACCGAGCGCCGCCTAACCGCGCGAGAATTGCCGTTGCTCCGCCTGCTTTGTCACGGTATTTCATCCATTCCTCTACCTCAATGTATTTCTTCCTTTGTTTTTCTTTATCAAGGTAACAACTAACAACTCTGTATTTTGGAAAAAAGCTTTAGAGATGTATCAGTTATGATTTCGTGAAATGTGAATCTGCGATTTGTGGATTTTTGTATTCTTTATCAATTATTTATCATAGCCAAGATTCTCTATCTTTTTCCAGCTCTGATACAAAAATTCATTTTGACTATTAGTTCGAGAGATTTTTTTTTTAAATCTTGAGCCTGTTAGCAGACTAAATTTAAGATTATTTTGGTTTCAGAGTAAAATTTATCTAGAATTCTGGAGTGAATGACTGCATAATACTTAGGTTGCGTTTAGCACACAAAATTCAAATTATGAAATTGAAATTAGGGGTAATAATTCTAATTCTAAATATGAAATTTGAGTAAAAGAATTCAATTTCATCCAAATCAATTCTCTGTCAATTTCGTGTACCAAATAGACTCTTAAACTAAATCCTTCAATTTCTTTGATTAATCGATTGTGAACTATTTTTAAAATGTAAAAGGATCTTTTTTTTTCACAAATGTAAAATAGGTGTGTTTTGTTGTAAAATAAAAAGTGTTGAGTTAAATTATGAGTACTTTAGTAGTGAATGTTTAGGCTTTTGAGATGTGCTGGTATTTAGTAGCCACATTCAGGGCCGGCCCATTAGGGGGACACCGGGCCAGGCCCAACAATTTAAGGGACCTATTCTTTTTTAAATACGGAGTATTATATACTCCGTATATAATATTGAAGCCCAGCCCAGCTAGCCCTCCCATTTCCGTTCCACAGAAGAAAGCAGAAGTAGTCAAACGCCCAAACCCACGAAGGCACGGACGGAAATTGAAAAAGACCCCCGAAGGAAGTCGCCGAGAGATAGTCGCCGCCGACCGCCAGACGCCGCCGCCCGCCTGCACGCTCCACTGCTCTAGAGTCTTGCCTCCAGGTCCAGGAGTCCAGGTACGGAGGTAAAAAATACCAATTTCAGAATTTCTTTAAGAATTTTAAGATTTGTTATGTGAAAATCTGAAAATCTTAAATCTTTATAATTTGTGTTATGAATTTTTATTGTGAATTTGACAATTTATTATATGAGTTTGTCATGTGAAAAATTGGAAATCTTTATTTGGAATTTTTGCTAATTGTTATGAATTTGTTGTGAAAATCTGAAGATCTGTTTTTTTTTTTCAGAAATTTAAAGTTTGTATTTGTGTATTTGATTTCACTAAGATGTGATCAATCAATTTGCTTTAAAAATGCAAGGAGAAGTTTACGAATTCTCGGCTAGCTTTTACAGCATGTAATTATACTACTATGATTTTGTCATTTACTTATTTTCTTTTAATACTATTGGGTTAATTGTCATTTAAATATAATTAGTTTACATATTTTAATTGTTTAGACCAACAGGGAGTTTGGGATAAGACTTCTTAGGCTTTTTTTCTGTCTCGGCCCAGGCCGTTGAAGTCTCAATACCGGCCCTGGCCACATTCTTTATATTGAACTCATTGTTTCATTTGGTTTTAATACATTCCAAGACTAAAGTGATATGTGTGGGTTCTCAAGTACTCCATTTGTCCAGATTTAATCTTCTTGTTTCGGACGACAATGTTTGACTAAAGTTCTTTTCAACACAAATTGTTTAAATATTGGTGTCAAATTTAGAACTGTATATTTAAAAACTACATCAAAATTTATATGATTAGAGAATAAGTAGGAAAAAAAGATATAATTAGGTTCTGTAATTAGTATAGTAAATCTTTTCACCGAAAGACTAGTAACATTACAAAATTGTTTATAAAAATATCACTAAGAATGGGACACCATGCACTAAAAATTTTGTGTCTACCCATGTCGACAATGTGAATATTACTTAATAATAATAATATGGAGTCTTATTTTGAGTCAAATACAGTATTAAGTTGCTTTGGGAACAACATTTGTGAGATGAATTTTATTAATTTGAAAACATTAAATCTAAGATAGAAAGTTGGATAACCTTTTTCAGAAAGTTAAAGCTATGACTTTTTTATTGGCTTATTAGTTTGTTTTGATATATACATTCATCCATGTCTTGTTTGTCTTCAATTTTTTGTAAACCCTCAATTTTTTTTTCACTATGAAGGAGGGTTTAGGTTGCAGGTTCTCAATTGGGCTATTCTTAGGATGTCTAACACTATTTTCCCTACCCAAAACTAAACTAATATGGCATCATAAAAAATGATCTCATCATATTTGTCTGATTTCAACTAAAACTAAACTAATATGGCATCACATTCCAATACAGAAATGATCTCATCATATTCGTCTGATTTCAAAGTATTGTGTCATGGTATCATTATGCATTGTAACTTTTACTTAGTTGACGATCAAAGTTTGTAACTTGACAAATATTATGGGACAGTGGTAGTAGTTATGCGAATTACATAATCAATTTTCCATTTTAAATGCATTATTTTTCTTCCTCGTTCATCTTCCCGTTAGGATTTTCCACTTTCGGCTTTCTACTTAATATGGAATCATATATCTGTTTGAGATTCAAGACCCACCATCCAATTTAAATTATTTACTTTGATCTTGATCTTGGTTATCGATGGCCAGTATGACAAGTGCAATACATCACTATTACCAATGCACTTATTATGTGAATTTGTGAATAAAGAAATTTTCATGTTCTGATTCTATACTCAGATGAAGAGGAGAAGACCAGATGAGCCTTCGCCTTCTCAGCCTGTGGCAGATGCTGAAACCGTTGTTCTCAATCTGATCAAAAGCAGGATGGGTCTCGGCATATGGCTGGCCGACGTGAAAAAAGATGCAAAGCTTCCACCACACGTGGTTGATAAATGCCTCGCGTCCCTCCTGAAAAAGAACCTCATAAAACCGGTCAAGAACATACAGAACAAATCAAGAAAGCACTTTATGGCTGTTGAGTTTGAACCGTCTGAGGAACTCACAGGTGGCGCATGGTACAGTGATGGGAATCTTGACAAAGAGCTCATCGGGCGTCTCAAAGAAGTGTGTGTAAAGGTCATAAATAAACAGCAAGTCTCCACTGCCCAGGGAATTTATGACTTTCTGAACCAGAGGAAAGCTCTCAGTGGCTGCACCAGTGGACAGATAAGTGAAATCCTCAAGAATCTTGTGTTGGACAATGCCATTATAGAGGTGAAGAGCAATGGGCTGGGAGACTATCATTCTATACCGATTGGGGCCGTTTGTTATAGGATTGCAAGGGGGGCCGCTGGGGTGGGCCCGAGGATGAACAACAGGGCTTCAATACCTTGTTTGGCATGCACGAGGATTGGCGAATGTACGGACGATGGAATCATCTCTCCCAAGACGTGTGACTACTTCTCAAAATGGCTGGATTTCTGAACTACTCCACGGTATTGTTATTTTCGGAATTAGTCTTTAGTGCTTTTTACTACTTCCGTTACAGAATATTCGTCGAAATTGACTTTATTACAGTCAAAGTGGATGAGTTTTGATCGTTAATCAAATAAAAGTTACAGTATATACCGCTACAAATTTAGTTTTGTGATATTTATTTTGCAAAAAGCATTCAAAAATTACTCTGGATTTTATATTATTACTCCCCGGGCCTAAAATATTTTTTCCGGTTCTGCTTTAAAAGATTTGACTGAAGTTATTTTATTCAATTCAATATATTTGATTATAAGTGTATAATTAAAAATTAAAAAACTACATCTAAAGCTTTATAAAACAAGATGTAATATGAGTATATTAAAGTTTGATCATGTAAAAAGTAACTGAAAAGAAAATTTTTGGACGGAGAGTAAAATATTTTACATTTTTTATTGCAAAAATATATACTCTCGTTCTCATATAAAATGTTTGCTCACTATTTATGGACTATATAGTTAAGTTTTAATCTTTTTTTTTGTTTATTTTTTTCATTCACTTGATGAAATGATTGTTATGTTACATCTATAGCTCGTGTGAGAATGTACGATAATGTACTCCGGGTATTTAATGTACTCGGGGTATTTATGTCAAAGGTCCCAACCAATTATATGCCACAAGGGTTTTTCACTTTTTTGTCATTTGTAATTACTCTCCGTCTCATATTTTTCTACTCGTTTCGATTCTTGTGGTCAAACTTTGACCACAAATTATGGAAAAATATATAGAACTATGGAATGGTTCACGAGGTTACTAGCTTGCTTGAGCACTTACAGTATATGCGTCCATAATCTACTACTTCTATGTTGGATTGCTAAAGCTCCTTCGTGTAGTTTAATGGATTCCATTTTAGTGTTTTCAAAAAAACAATCACTATTTTTTTTTTTTTTGAAATTGTGATTTCTTTCAAAAATAAATTTTGTTGTTCATAGTTAGATATTTGAAATTAAAGTATTACCGGAGTATTTGTAAAATGAATTCAATAGGAGATGAGCCATTCAGAAATATTTATAATAGAGCATATACCTTCTTTAAAAGTAGTGAATTCTAATAGAAAAAGGCAAAATAAAAATAAATACTACTCATATATTTTGTGTTTAAAAAAAAGTTAAGATATCTCTCTAAAATATCAAAGTATAATACCTTCTCAAATACCTTTCTTGTTAGAGCATTAAAAATTTATATAAAAAAGGTAAATATATTAGCATTACTGGAATAAGTGACAAACTCATTTAGACATTTAGACATATTTCTAACGTATAGATGGTAAGATTGAATAAAATATGACAATAATTGCATTGGACCAACGAAAAGCTTTTTAAAAAAAAGCAGAGTACCACAATAACAACAGTGTTTCAAGTCCAAACGCCAACAAGCTGGGACTGGACGTTATTATTGACCACTAGACGCCAAGAAAAAAAAGACTCATAACAATGACACACAAAAAACAAAAAACCCTCAGCAATAGAACTCCTCTTCTTCTTTACCTGCCTGCTTCCAGGAGCTTTCAAGAACAGACTTTGGCGAATCGCAGGTGTGGGCCCTGGTAAATTTCTGGTAGACAACACATCCACCCATACCAAACTCCTCCTTGTTCTTCTCGCACAGGTGGTAACCTTTCACTTCCAGAGAGCAAGTTTGCTCAAGAAATTTCCCCAACACATCAGCATGAACTGCTACAGAGAACTCGCTCGGTTCGAAGCACGTAAGCACCCTCTCAATCATCGCTGGCAGTTTAACATCTTCAAGATCATACCCGGCAGCTTCAAAGCTTGCATAGCTGAACCCATCTTCAGGGGTCACGTGAATGGTGGATATTGCATCGGCTTCAATAGAGTTCATGGAATAGCCACAAGGATCAAACTCGAAGTCACAAATGTCAGATTTTGGAAGGATCTTTCTTATTCCAGACCGGTGTGTCATGAAAGCAGCAGAACTTGATTCATTCTTGTAAAAGACCCTAGCTTTATCCTGGTCCAGACCAGTCATGCACATTTCGAGAGTGTAAACAGGGTTCTTTGATTTGATAGGAGCAGATGAAGCAATGTAGACATGCCACTTCTGTGGGCTAGGGCTATCTGAGCCACCCAAAACCAATGCTTTGCTCCCAAGGTATCCAAAATGGCTATCTAGAACAGAAACTTCTTCGGAAAAGTTCCGGTGAGGATATGACTGCGCTCCAGGGAAGATGAAGCTGCCACGGGTGTACCTCACAGTTTGAACATCCAGAGAAAGGGATTCCGCAAGCTTCAGAATAGGCGGGATTGCACGAAGCAATTTAGTTGTTCCACAAGTTTTGATGATGATCTTGTATGGATAGACAAAGAGGCTTGATTCAGAGAGGACGTAAGAGTCCAAGAATTCATTCGACAGGGAAGAAACAATTGTACACTCAGCAGGGCCAAGAAACTCATCCAATTGGGCTCTAGAGAGAGCACGTAGACCCTTTCCTTGAGGATCCGTAAAGATTCCAGGTTGGGCAAACAAAATTTCAAGCCTCTTTTCATATCCTTCGAAACCAATAGCAGACACAGGCATTTCCAATTCCATTTCCAATAAAATGTTCAAAAATCAAAGAGATGGCAATTTCTGGGAATGATAAGGGAAAGCAAGCAAGGAAGCAGCAAAATAAAGAAGAAAAAGGAGGGGCTGTGACAAAGCAAAAAAAAAAGGAAAGGAATTGAAAAAGAAAGCAAACAAAAAAAGATCACGTCGCAGACGTGAGAAGAAGGGCAATTTAGGGAATATCAGGATGGCTTGCGAGCGCACTGCAAAAGAAGAACACAAAAACAAAACCATAAGGATATATAAACATTGTAAAAAAATTATCAATTGACAAAAAACTCATTGTTAGAACAAGGCAGAATTAAGAGACATACGTTGGAGTATGCAGCAGATCTGAATTTCTTGATTCCACCGTTTGGCCTGACGTCTTCAATGCTGTAACCTAGAGGAGCTTCGTAGAACGATTTACTACTACTACTACTAGACTTATTCCCACGATTAGACTCCATTAGAACATTCAATCCTGCAAATTCAACATTTGAAAAGAAAAGGTCAGACATCACAAAATTCTATCAACTACTAACACAACATGACACATAACATAAGATAGCGTGAATCATAAAGCAGTTGGGTCTAACAATCAAACAGAAACATCAAAATCCTGTATTTCTAGAAACATAAAGCCATATTATATGATCATGATTGTATCAAATATGGAGTAGTTAATTATTACATCCGGTGAGACCATTTATAGGTTCAATAAACCAACAGATCAAAATGTATGCTCTCATCAATAATAACGCACGGATCAAGACAAATTCGTAATTAACATGCCCAGATTCGAATGATCACCGATCAAAAAATGCACAAAACGAAAGATCCGAAATTATGATTCCAACAGCTAAAGATCCATCAAGAAACCGATGCGAGCCCCAGAAAACGAGGAAAATTGAGCGCTTTAACAATCAAATCGACTTATCAAACCTAGATTCATAAAAAACAACAATTTCTCGAGCATGAAACGCGATGTAAATCAATGCGGGCACAAGAATCGGACTTACAATGTCGAGTTCGGAATTTCGATGGAAGCCGTGATTCCGTGAAGCACCTACGAAGCAATCCGAATTAGGGTTCGTCGATCTGTCTGAAGCTTGAGAGAGATTAGGCAGGAAGAAGATGCGACAGGAACGGCTTGAGGTTTACAAGGTGAAGGAGGAGGAGAAAGAAACTCTCATATTTATAGGACTGACTTGGACGATTTTGCCCTAGTTCTTGATTTGTTATGACCGTCCAATCCCGTCTGCCCGGGCCCATGGGGTCATCCCGATTTCGTGGTCCGCAAATTTTCTTCCTTTCGGTTTAACGTTTTGCATTTTTTTATTTTTAAATTTTTGGAATCCACGTGCCAGTTTGCGTGGGTGTGATCCATCCGGAATCCCCGAGGAAATCATTTTTTCAAGAGGATAACCCCATCCATTACGAACGAGCATCTCCAATCATATCATTTTAATTTGCTAAAAGTTATAATATAAATAGTTAAACACTTTTGTTCTTCTCCAAAGGACATGCTTTATTTTAACAAGTTTGCCAAAAAATGAATTTGGTTTGCTAAATATGACAAGTCCCTCAAAATTTAGATAGCCAATACTTAAAAAATGAAATAACAAATAATGGTTGGAGAATGAAGCAAAAAAGTGTTTGCTATATCACTATTCACTTGCTATAAAGTAAAAATAGCAAATCCATATAACAAGCATGGTTGGAGATGCTCTAAGTAATGAGGAATATTGGTTACATTTGATATTAGCTCCCCCGTGATCACACCACTTAGTTGATTTTAGAGTCTATTATTATTATTATTATTATTATTATTACAAAAAATAATAGAATGTGGAGTATTAATAATTAAAACTTTATAACTATTATTTAATATTAGATACTATAAATTTAATTTAAAGTTTATATAAATATAAAAAATGGGACAAAAACACAAAAAAAAATCTTGATTCCCGTGGAGTAATTATTTACAATAAGGTAATTGTATTCCTATAAGTACGATATTAATGAGTATTAAAAAAGAAATAAATGCATACACGCACACACACACATATACACACATAATAACGATCAAGTATTGTGCTGTTAATCGATCCAAACCAGACCAAACTGAATCGATCCGAATAGGACTGAAGACCGAATTGAATATAATTACGGATCAAAGAACGAACCTAAACCTATTCAGGTGTGGGCCAGACCGAACCGAACGAGTCTGAAGCGAATAAAAATATTTTTTGAAATTATTTTGATCAATTAAATATATTTTGTAGTCTACAAATAGAAAAAAATGGGTTACCCAAAAGTAGATATACAACATAAACTACTTGTAGAATCATACAAACTAATGTAAAACTTTTTTAAATTTTTTAAAAATTACTTGATAAAACTCTTTCTTATTAAATAAATTAAGATATCTATTAAAATAGAGCATCAATGTGTAATATAGAACATAAAAAGTAGAGTTTTAATATTTAAGTCTTCTAGATCCAATTGAATTTTATGTTCATTTGTCCAATCGGTCCGAACCTAAACTATTTTGGGTTTGGATTGGATAGGACCAAAACCCGAACACCTAATTTTTTGAGACCGAAGACCAACCCAAAATCCATTTGGTCAGGGTGCGGTCTGAACCTAACAATCTTATTTAGTCAGTTTTTTTCGATCCGAACCTAAACCTCAACAACCCTTATCGTGTAGCCTTGACAAGTGAGCACATCACCCTTATGGTCTTATGGACACGTTAAATGACGAACCACATGCATCGTATGACACTAGAATGCATTTCATTGATACAAACACAGGTAAAATTTTCATTATTTGAACTGGCAAGATGTATTTTTGGAGAACTTATCTGTTGGAATACAATATAGCGGCGATATAGTATTGAATATCGCATCAAGTGGAATAGTATCATTTCTTTTGTCTGGTGGAAAAACAACATAATCACGTTTTAAAGTATCATTGAATTCAGATGAAAACTCAACTTGCAGCATAAAGCAAGGAACTCCACTTGCACATTGGCGACATTTTTGGACGAAACATCAATGACACATAAGTATTATTTTGAAGCTTTAGATAAAAGTGTGCACGACATTCTACAATTTTCCAATCAAATGAGTGAAAATCAGACGTTCGGAGGAAAACAATCATCCTTGGTGGAGATTAATTGTTTATACATTTGGATACATTGCAGCGTGTTTCGTTTAACAAAAAATAGAAGTCGCTGTTAATGATTTGTGAGTACCAATATAATTTGTATTCATCAGATATTCATACTCTTCAACTTTATACTCCCTCTATCCAAAAATTAATTTCTCAGTTTGACTTTTGCAGTCAAACTTTTTAAACTTTGACCGTATATTACAGAAAAAATATATTAAATTTTTATATAAATTTATTATCAATAGATTCATTTTGAAACATAGTTTTGAAATATGTTATTTTTGTAATATATATTCGTATAAAAATAGAGGTATTAATGATCAAAGTATCAGATTGGAGAACGTAAAAAGTCGAATGAGAAATTAATTTTATGACGGAAGGAATACTTCATATTTAATTACTCCAGTATAAAGTTTATTTTAATTTCTCGACATCAATATAATTTTACAACGTAAATATGAGTTCTACTGGTAGAATGGATTTATACTAATTTGTGGAGGAAGGAGATATGGAAAAAACGACAAAGAATTGCGAATCTTTCCAGCTTTTTTCGGCATTGTACTACCAAAAATAAAAAATTTCGAATCCGAACCCTACCTAATTGTCCTCTCGAAGATCCGGATGCCGACCCGAATATTGCTATCGGTAACCCATGGACGTTGAGAAATGAGAACTTTTAATTCAAACTCCGAATCTGTGATTCAGTACTAGCTTCGAGATCTCGAGAATTTCACCGGTGATCGAGAAAGGGAGGCTGCCACGATTCCAGAAGCTGCCTGCCGCCGCGCCGTCAAGGACTTGCCCGCTCGGATCGAGTCAGGCGCTGCCGCCGATCAGGAATCGTTCGAAAGCATCGGCCAAGCCATCGACAACACCTGGTGAACCGTGACCGACATTATTGTTCACGGTAAGGAATTGATCCTACTAGCTGACGATGGTTTAAGTGGTGAATTGTCTGGTTTTAAGCCCATCCCCCCAGCCGCCCATCCCTTCTGTCTTCGCAGGAAACCACGCAAACCAGAAGCTCGAAGGACCAAGCCTACTGCCGAAACCAAATTGGAAAGAGAGAGTGCCGATTGCCTAGAACGCCACCGGTAGGGAGACGTCGCCGCCGCAAGACGCAGCTACACCCTCCAGGTATTCCGTATTCACTATATTTCCAATTTTTTAATTTTTTTCCCCTAATTTTCTTTCTTTCATTGTTTCATTCTTTGGATTTAAAATTTAGGGTTAATTATTAATTTTAGTTTGAAATCTTTGCGAATTGCTATGAAATATGAATGAATTAATGGTTCCATATGTTTTTTATTTGATTTGGATGAATTGATTTGAATTTATGAGATACTAGTATTTCCCCCGTGCGTTGCACGGGAATATATTTATTCTATAATTTTAGTTGAATTCAAAAAATTTAAAAATCCTTTTTTACATTTTAAAATGAATAATATCTAAATATATAATTTTAAGTATAACCCATATATGACAGCGTCAAAGTTCCCATACATTGAGGGGTTTAGAGAAGAATTTATGGGCAGCCTTTTCAATGAGGCGAATCCAAATGGGCGACCCATTTACTTATGAGAATAACCAAACAGAAAAGTAACGGAAGTTTCACTTAGAGGCTATAGTATGCAACATCTGGCAAACATTTAGCATGAGCCGTGTGCATCATTTAAAATTTCTTCTTCGTTCCCTGCACTATGTTAACAGATTGCGTTAATTATCATTTAAATATAATTAGTTTACATTTGTTAATTTGTTAGACCATTAGGGATAAGATTTTTAGGGCCTTTTTTCTATCTCGGCCCAGGCCGTTGTATTCTCAGGACCGGCCCTGTTTTAACCGTATTGTTCAAAACCAAATGTTAGAATATTAGGTCTTATGCTGCAATTTGATTCATTCAATGTGATGCCGAGGATTATAGAGATTGGAAATTAGGTTTCCAGTTTGATTAAAAGTTTGTACACCACCTTTCATCATATTCACCTAGGGCGGGAAGCATCCTTCTGATTGTTATTGCACTCACAAAATCTCTCCATCCAGCCTGCTCGTATGTATCTGCATTTATATGCATATTTGCAGTTGTTTCTGATTCTATGCCATTTAGTTTTCTAAAAATAAAATATCTAAGAACTCCATTTTCCATTGCATCTCTGTTTGTCTGAGATGATGAATTGATCATAGTGTTAGGGAATAAACTATTTCTCTAATTATTGAAGAGTCTTCTCTTAGGTTCAAGAGTTAAAAGATGGGGTACATAGGGGCACACGGAATAGCAGCATTGCATCGTTACAAGTACAGCGGAGTGGACCACTCTTATGTAGCCAAGTATGTGTTGCAGCCCTTCTGGAGTCGCTGTGTCAATTTCTTCCCTCTCTGGATGCCGTAAGTACACATCTCCTTATGTACACCATTGCTTTTCTAAGCGTTCAATGCCAAAATTTTGTGTTCTTGTGTGTGGTTGTGTGAGTGCACACCTCAATTACAGTGCAGTGACTACATTCATCAAATTATGAATCTTTCAGTAGTGATTGTATAATGACCTTTTTTGGCTCTGTAGATATTTGATTCCCTTACCATTTAGTGCAAGAGCAGTGAGCCTGAGTTGCATAATCTATTTGTGTGTGTGTGTGTGTGTGTTTGTGTGTTGGATTCCTACGAAAGTAAATGGTTGTGGATAAGAAATTCGAGAAAGAATTATTTTGAGGAATGTAATGGACTATTGGGTAATATAAATGTTACTCTCTCCATTCCAAAATGATCTCCCCACCTTTCTTTGTTGGATGGCCCAAAATGATATTTCCATTTATTTTAAGAAATTAATGTGTGGTTCACATTATTTCTTTCTCATCCACCACATAATCTCACTTTTCACATGGGAAAATAAATTTGGGATGGATGGAACAGTATATATTTTATCAGATTGAATCCCACTCTTGGGGATATCAGTTTCAGTGGTTTAGTCTTTTGTTAGAAAGGCTGGTTCTTCATTATAGTTCTTATAATTACATTTCAAGTTGGGAAACGATTACTATCGCTGGGTTTTGCTTGGCAACATCCTCGGTAGTTCTGTGTTAATATTCATAATTTGCATATGAAAGGCCTTGACTGTGTCTAATTTCTTTTTAATAAATTTTTCTAGAGTGATGGCTATTCTATGCTAATCCTTTAATTTGTTTTCTCTAATTGGTTACCTAATATTTTTTTGTCCTCTTGTGCATGTGTTGGATATGCTCTACTAGGCCCAATATGGTAAATACTCTATAATCAATCTTGTGTTAGATCCAAACATGTATCCTCATTTTTTCATGTGACTTTATCTGATACAAACCCTTCCATTTTCAGATTACACTCACTGGATTTTTGTTTTTAGTCACTTCTGCATTGCTTGGCTATGTAAGTTGTACTTTTATCCCAGTTCCCCATTCAGCTATTCCTGCTCTGTATAGTATGTCTGCTTTGTTTGTCGGTGTTTACTATAGACTGTAAGTTGGTCAGACATTGTGTTGCATACTTGGGAATTTGGACTTCTTTATTTTGGCTTTGTGTTTTGCTTCTTGGTTAAGGTATCAGGTTGGCAAACTTATTTAATTATCCATTCGTCCCAAATTTATATTTATGTTTCAGTTTACAATGTTTTACCAAGTTTATTTTTCAATCCAATTTATTTGAATATTGGTGTAAAATTAAAAATTAAAGTTTATATATTTAAAGAGCTACATCAAGAGTTCAACAAAACAATAGGTGACTTCATTATTTTATTTTAACTAATGATCAATGAAAATATGTTAAGAAACAAGATATGGTATGACCATGTAAATAAACTGTAAAAATCTTTTTGGGACAGAGGGTGTAATTTTATTGGACAAATTGTAATGTTTCTTTTTATGTTTGAGTGAAGACTATAAACTTAAGGTAGATTAGAGTATTAGACATGTTCTAGAACCATCAAATAGTTATTTTATATTTTCCCATAAACAAAACATTCATTGGACTTACTATTCCATTATTTGCTTGCTTACCGAGTGCTTTTTCACAGATATATTCCCCTCAATTGGATTCACCACCTCCAAGATGGGTTCATTTTGCACATGGCTTACTTCTCTTCCTTTACCAGGTTCACCTATTCTTTATGTAGGACTCGTATAAAAGAATGTATGTACATGTTCATTACTCCCTCTCACCCAAAACAAAAAGGTTTTACATTTCCTTTGCTGTTTGTCCCAAAAAGCTTCCATTTTTCTTCTAAGGAAAGCATTGCATGACGCATACGGAGTATTCTTTTTTTCTTTCCCATGCATAAATCTCAATCACACAATATCACCTTTCTTAATATCGGTGCTTGTCAATTGTGGAACCTTATTCTGGGGTGGTAGGATTATTATCCATTTACACCTATCACTCTGTGGAGCAGTGCTGTCAGCCACATCTTTGGCATTTGGTCTTTGTTGTTGACAAGTTGGTATAATCGGTATATATCTCATTGCATCTATTGTAGTGAGTGTGTGGCACTTGGTGGTTTAAGAAACTATGTGAAATCAATCTAGCTACAAATTAACACTGAAAATGCTTGAGTTTGGGTTAATAGATTTTGCTGGTGTAAAATACGCTATGGAATTGTCCAATCTGTATACTTTCATTGTGTAAGAGTCATATCACAATTTTTCAGCATGGTGGTACCTCTAAACTTGGTCCACCAATCTGTATGATCTTAACAATTTCTGACTCTACCAAAATGCTTCTTAGACATTTGATGCAGTAGATGGAAAACAAGCTAGACGAACGAATTCATCCAGTCCATTGGGAGAGCTTTTTGATCATGGTGTTATTCCTTAACTATTTTTTGCATTATTTTGTGCTTTATTTGTTACTAATTGGGTGCTCATACTACACCTTTGATAAATGACGTTACGTCCAACACATTAACCAGGATGTGATGCACTTGCCTGTACGGTAAGCATAGTTTCTACTTTTCATATATTTTCCATGGTAAAGGAGTAAAGGTGATGCTTTACAGATGCTATATGTTTGTCTTTCAGTTTGAATCCTTGGCCTTTGGGAGCAGTGCTATGTGTGGACCAGCTACTTTCTGGTTCTGGTTTATATCAGTTGTTCCGTTTTATTGTGCTACATGGGAACAGTGAGTTTCAACTATCAAGTGATGTTTGATCTGTTACAGTCTATTACTCCCCCAGTCCCTCCTTACCTATTTAATCTTCTTTTTTCAGTTTATGATGCCTAACTGCAGTATTTTTCAATTCAATTTATTTAAATATTGGTGTAGACTGTAGACCTAAAACAACAAAATTTGTATACTTCCTTCGTTCCTAATCCTAAGTACGGAGTACTTTGTACACTTTCCTTTTTGGGACGTTCCAATTTACTTTACACAATTTCTTTTTGTGAAATTCTCTCTTTCACATCAACTGTTTCTTTTACTCTTCCATCAATTCAACCTATTTTTCTCATTAAATAACTTTACACAAATGTGCAATATTTTTTTTAATTTTTAAACATTGTTCAAGTGATACCGTTGAAGGTATTTAAGAACGGAGGGAGTATTTAGACAAATGATTAATGAGAATAGTTAACAAAACAAGATATGGTTTGACCGTGTGAACATCAACTTTCACGTGTTGTTCACTTTGCTTTTTTAAATAATAAAATCACATATCTCTTTATTGATCAGTATATATTGTTCTGAATACTAGATCATTAAGCTATGACCAGTAAAAACACTAATTTGTTGTTCTTGCAGTTATTTCACCAACACACTTATTCTCCCGGCAATAAATGGTCCTACTGAGGGTCTCATGCTGATATATCTTGCCCATTTTTTTACTGCTTTTGTTGGTATTTTCACTTTTCCTCAAGTGATCCTCCTACCTAAGTCTCATGTTAATTTAATTTTCAGTCTTAGCTCGTTCTGCCGTTTAATTACTTCGAAACTTTCTTTAGGTGCCGAGTGGTGGGCTCAATATTTCGGGAAGTCGGTGCCATATTTGAATTGGGTTCCATTTATAAACAGTACGTTATGCATGTCTTGAGTGATTTGTGTCAACAACAAATTCCACTGGAATTATTCCAGAATCTTGTGTTTTACTTCCTGCTGTTCTACTGGTGTGTATATTATCTGAATTCTTTGTGGAGTACAAGTTTGTAGTTCTTATTTCAGGTTGAGTCAATATACCCTTTAGTCCCCCATCCCCTCATGGTTCCATAGTCTATAGTTTGTACTATGTAGGGAATATGAATGGATGCATTGAAATTAACAACCTGATTTTTTTATCCTTTTAAATGACTTCAGAAATCTCAACAGCTAGAGCTGTGCTGTTTCTCATGATAGTCTTTGGTGTTATACCGACAGTATCATTCAAGTAAGTTGTTTTTCCAAATGCATCAAGTCTACTTCTTATGTCCTTCATCAATTGATTCTTAAATTCATTTTAAGGTATGGAGCTTTGTTACACAACTTCAATGGAACCATTGGGGTCATTTTGGGGTTTTGGGGGGGGGGGCGGCTGTTGGGGAGGTCCTATATGAAGTAGAATGTTCTCTCCTCTTCAATGTGTAGTTAGCATTATCTTTCACATTATCAAACTAACTTTTCCATTTTTTCTAGTAGTGAGGATTACAAATCAAAATAAATACTCCCTCCGTCCAAAAATTTCTTTCCCGGTTTGACTTGGCACAGAGATTAAGAATAGTTACAAAGTGTAAAGACTTTACATGTTTTTCCCTTGATGTGATGGAATAATGTGAATAGTGTAGAGAAAAAGTAGGGGTACAATTGAACATTCATTAAAAGCTTTTTGCCAAAATAGGAAACAAAAAAGAAATTTTTGGACAACCCAAAAAAGAAAGTGGGAAAGAAATTAATGGATGGGGGGAGTAACTAAATAGAGTGCAAGGACACTTTTTTGCATAAATTTCAGTGTTAAACTTATTTAAACAACTAAGTGGCGCTATAAATTTCATGTCCCCGACCCCAATTAATTGGGACTAAGGTGATGATGATCATGATACTAGTATACTACATATACAAAGAGATGACCTTTAAGATGTTGAGCTCTAATTTTCGTCTTCAATGCAGAATCAGAATATAGGATAGAGTTTTCTCAAGCTGGCTGCCTTTCACTGTTTTGCATCTGGGACTTCCTTTACTTTTGATTGAATGAGAAATTTGCCTGTACATTACTTGTTTTAACTTCAAATCTTAACAATTGTGAACTGTGGCTTTGAAATACTTCATATCCTTAAGTGATAGTATAGTTATTTGCACTGTTGTGTATCGTTCCACGTGAATGCTCATTATGTCAGATTTATCGTTTTCAGTGTGCAAAACGTGTACAAGGTTGTTAAGGCAAGAAATGGAAGTATGCCACTAGCTCTGGCTATGGTATGCGTATAAATAAACTATAAATTATTGAACAATATTTCCCTTCACCCCTTCTTATTTTCCAGTAATTGATATATATATTTGCCCAATGAATTGACAGCTTTATCCATTTTCTGTGCTGGTTGGAGGAGTCCTTCTATGGTAAATTTTCTCCTTTTCAATTCCCCTTGACACACTATATAGCAAAATTTTGAAATTTTTCCCTGGAATATTTATTGATACCTGTAACACAGGGAATACATATCTCCATCTGGTTTGATGGGGAAGTACCCACATTTGTTCATTGTGGGAACTGGTCTTGCATTTGGGTTTCTCGTGGTAATTTTTCTTCACATTCTTGGCTTCTTGAACTCCGAATATTGTGGTTGTTTGAATTTACTCAGAAACTAGATTGAAATTGCTATCTTATATAATTGCTGGCCCCTTCATCTTGGTTCATACACATGCAATCCACATCCTGAAATTTTGTTCTAGTCTTCAAGCAGGGAAAGACACACCTTCATATCAAAGTGTAACTAAAACACATACTCAAAATACTAAAGTTCTATGAGAAGGGGTAATCTTACACCATTATTTTAGTGTAAGATTGACGGTTGTGAGACCAACCCAATTGGCACACCTACGGTGCCCTGTTCCCAAAACCCAAAATTGACGGTTCTTACCCTCCCGGTAAACTCTCCACCCCGACCCGGCCCTAATGCACCCCTGCACCCCCTCCAATTGCACCATCCAGATTTTATTAACTTTTGGGGTCAAATTTTGACCAAAATTTGGATGGGGCAATTGGAGTGGGTGCGCTAGGGCTGGGCTGGGTGGGGGGTGTTACGGGGGGGGGGGGTTAGGGGGTAGGAACGGTCAATTTTGGGAACGGAGCACCGTAAAGGCGCCAATTGAGTGGTGTAAGACTGTAAGATTACCCCTTCTCAAACCTAAAATATAAACTAATGTTCTAAATTTAATAAAATTTTGTGCATCTATACTTATTGCACTTAAAAATGTTGGGGAAAAAATCCCAACCCGAGTGGCCACAACCCCTCCATTTCTCAAGGTGGCTCCACCATGGAATACACGATCCATTGAGTGTCATGCTCTGTTATAAGTTTATCATTCTATGTTTAAAAGATACTTTTGTTTTGCAGGGAAGGTTGATTCTATCTCATTTATGTGATGAACCCAAGGGCCTGAAAACTAGCATGTGCATGGTACTTTTTTTGTAACTCAGTATCCAAACTGTGTAACCTAATATTCTTTTTTGCGGTTTGAATTTTATGTGTTGATCACTCAATCTGAAAAAAATGTGAATGCAGATTGTTTTAAAGTTTATGTTTACTCGCATTCTCTTACCAATCATTATGATTATTCTGATCAATGCATTGCTTTTTAAAGTTTCCGTATAAATAGAGTACAAAATGGTTATAACTAAAACTCTGTATGTATTTTACTAAACTCAATCGATAGCTTTTATTGTTCTGGCTGGATGTGTCTAGTTGAAGATATTTTCCTTTGCATATTGATTACAAATTGAAAATGATTTGGATTCCTTCATTGAAATTTCTTTGTCTGTTTCTTATTTCAACTTAAACAGGCAAACCTTATGAATATTTATTTTTGTCTTTCAGTCTTTGATATATCTGCCTTTTGCCATAGCTAATGCGCTCACTGCCAGACTTAATGATGGGTATGCGCATTCCAAAATCCTGTTTCTTAAACGCCATTTTTATTCACTCTTTTTCAACATTGAGTGTTGTGTTAATTCAATAAGCCGGAGCTTTTATTTGTGGCAGCATTCCATTAATTGATGAATTCTGGATTCTCCTTGGATTTTGTGTCTACTCTGGTACTTCATTCTCTTATTCTTCTCAAGATCTTGTTTACATGGATAGCGTATGATTTCCTTGGTTTGCTGCTATTTATTTCTATTGTGTGTACGCACGAAAATGGTAGTAGAAATTCAATTTACTGAATTTAGCCAACTCCGCCTCGTGCGAATGAGTTGGCTTGGTCTGGTTTGGCCCGTGAATTGAAACATGACACTTTGAACATGTAGGCAATTGAAGTAATCTTTATTTACTAATTGGTGCGGTGTGATGTGTTTCATATACTCTGTCTTGTAAAAATGAAACTTTTAGTGCTCTATTTTTTTTTGTGAAAGCTAAACACAAGTTTATGAAAAACAGAAAAAGTAGTTTTTATTGGCAGTTTTTAAAATCAACAGTCAGCACGATGAGTATAAGCATGACTTTTTTTTGGTTATTATGCAACATATAAACTGAAAACTAGCAGTGATACATAAGGGCCCTTAATCACAATACCTAGTTTTCGATTTTCCATCTTTTTTTTCCCTTTTTGCATTGGGTTTACTATAATTCTCTTTTTTTGGGACTTTGCAAAACACTGTTTGCCTTTCATTATTTTCAGTGTCGCTATATATGCACTTCGCTACATCGGTTATTCATGAAATAACAACAGCTCTGGGAATCTATTGTTTCAGGTAAGTTTTTTTTCTCTATTTCTTAAGATATAAATATTCATTATTTTCTGTTTGAACGAAATGTTGTAATTTTTGAAGTTGAATATATCGCGTCACGCCCTCACTATGTTCATCTTGTTCCTGGGCTGACCTAAAATGGATTTAACAGTTCGACTTTCAAATTGCAATTTATTACTTTTTTAAAGCTCCGTTTGTTCGCAGGAAAACATTATGTTATACATTTAACATCTTATTGCAGTCAACGGAAAACAATTTCTTTGGAGAATATAGTTCACAAGTTATTTTCTCTGAAACAAACGGAGCCATAATAAAAAAAGATTAATGTCATGCAGTTAGGTTTATAAAAGCACTGGGTTGGGTGGCTTTGATTTGCATTTTCAAAATTAGGTGATTCTGAGTATAGAAAAATCACTAGAATCATGCATGAGCTAGTGATGAAAAAGGGCGAATTGTGTATAAAGTCATTTCCAAAATCTCATTTTGGTTGAAACCGTAGAATCACGGGGCAGGGTGATGTCCAAAATACTCCATATCAGTTTGGAAACCGGAATCACCCATCTCATTTCAGCCAAAATACAACCCAAATATACAAAAAAAAGGTTGATTGGGATTCTAAAATAAGCAAAATCCCCCACAAATGCCAACCAAATTAAATGTGTCCCTTTCGATTTTTCTCTCTGCAATTTTTTTGAGTAAATTCCATAAATGATCCCTAATTATAGGCAACTTTTCATCATGGTTGTTAAGTCGACAAGTTGAGTCGAGTCGGTGAAATGGAGACTAGTGGACTAGTCGACTAGTCGCCCTACTAGTCGTAGACTAGTCTACAAATCACAATTAGTATTGAAGTTTTTAACATTGTATATATCTTCATTCACCCAAGGTAACTATATATATTTATATGACAAAATATCATTACCAAAATAAAATTTTGTTTAAAGGTAGAACATAAAGTCACTAAAGATTAACAAAACTGAAAAATTAAGAGTATAATGTACTTTAATAGTCTTATGAACCAAATTAAAGAAAATAAAACCGAATTAAGAGTATACTTTAATGATAAATAATTAAAGATAGAGAGATGTTACTTATGGATAGAGAGCGTGTGAGTACTAGAAGATGAAGAAGAATCAATTCCAAAATATTGATTCTGGAATTGTGAACTCTGGAAGATGTCGATGAAGGAGATGTCGTGATTTGGGAATAGTTAAATGTTGATTCACTGGATTTTGATTGTGTTGATTAAACTGATCGAGGGAGGCTGGGTTTTATTGAGTAATTTTTAAAGTTTAATGAAATTTGGGTCGGGTTGGGTCAAATTGGGTTGGTTGAGACTGAGCAAGTTTTCTTCATAGACTAGTCATTGCCTCGGCGCGCGTAGGTGTCGCTTAACTCGCCCAGTCGCCTAGTCTACCCTAGTCGCTAGTAGACGTGCAAGTCGCCATTTAGAAAACGCCTGGACGACTAGGTGACGACTTGACAACAATGCTTTTCATATTTGGTCCCCAATTCTAAGATATTACATAAATAGTCCTCAATTTTTGAAAATTATTCCATATTCGCTCCTTCATGGCTTATGTGGAAAAAACATTGTCATATTTGACATAAAAGATTATTTATGGAAAAATTTCAAAAATTGACGACCATTTACGTAATATCTTAGAATTGGGGACTAAACATAGGAAACCAGGTTTTTAAAGTCATTATTAGTAACCGTGCCCAATCAATTGTAGAACCTTATTTTGTTCTGAAGGAGTACACACTAATGCGGGGCCGTTGGAAATTTCCAGGTTTCGCGAAATTAACCGATTTGTATGCTTCTTGTTTTTATGTCAGGATAACAAGAAAGGAGGCCTGAAACCCTCTTTTTTCGGGTCATTTTGTTGAGATGTTGAAACCGGTGGTCATACATTCATGGAATCGCTCTTCATGGCATAGCTTTGGGAGCTTCAAACGGCTGACCTGTAAGCGGGACGAAGACAGCTAAAACGTTACTTGCGTGTAGTGTTCTGTTTGACGAGTTTTAATAGGGTAATGTGCTTAGTTCAATTTTTGGCAGTTCCCTGTTAATTAAGAGGGGTTTGTTCTACTGGTTCTGTCTTTGAGTTCATGATTTTATGACAATGAATGTTTGGGAAGGCTTGTTTAAGTCTATGCCGGAACTGGGGTAGATCGAATGGGTCTTCATTGTTTGGTTTTACCTTTGAAACTATTTTCTTGGCATTTTCTGAGTTCCTAATCTGTTGTCTCATTTCAATTTGAACTCCCATCTAGTAGCGTACGACTGTACAAGTATATAAGTTAAGGAAAAAGACTAAAGTAGTAGTAAAATATTGAAAATATACCAAAATAAGAATTTTATGTTTTTAATACTGGAACAGGAGTTAAAATAAATTTACGTTGCCAGTCATGATCATGTAGATTACGTAAAATGCAAATCTACAGTGTTAGATTATCACAGTGTGATCTCTTCTTTAGAGAACAAGGACATGAATTTTATTTTGGTACTTTCTTTATATTTTAGTCTTATCTAGAGTCATTTTTTTTATAAGTTACTGGCATCTCCGCTATGAACCAAAGTGTTTTTTTTGGGGGGTTTTGAAGACTAAAATTTTGAGGACAGTTAAACTTTGCTTTTTTTATGTTTTAGTGAGCCGAAATCAAAACTAATTAATCACCCCATACAAGAAAACATCACAGTCTAAGTTTTTTGCAAATGTTTTTGTACAACAAATAGTTCGTGGCTCTCCATATAGCGTGAGCACAAGCAGCAAAAATATCACTAAGCTTCCATCAACGTTTGCCAGGCAAAATTTTCTTCAAATTCACAGTAATGTCTTCAATGGTTTGTTTTTATGTGTTGATCTGTTGGATAAATATAATTGAATGTTGAAATGAGTTGTTGAATGTTGAAATGAGTTGGATTGTGTCTATCAAATCTTATTTAAGGTGTATATGTTGGAGCTTTTATTTTGACATTACATTTGAGTGTCATATCATCTAATTTGTGTGGCATGGGACCCACACAAACTATTTCTTTTTTTGATTTTTTCTTTTTCATCCAAACATGAAAATTGTATTAGAATTTTTGATATACTTTTGAACAATCTAATTTGTATTATTTCCCTCTCTGAATATTTGTCTAGTTTTGACTTTTTTAGTCAATTGCCTTCAACCTTTGACTTATAATTAAATAAAATATATATTGTGTATTACTTATTTAACATAATATTTTGAAAATATTTTATATAATAAATTTAATAAACCATTTTGTATCAATAATTAATAACATTTATATTTAATTTGATGTTAAAGTTTACTAATTTTGATCGAAAAAAGTCAAAAATGAAAAATACTCGGGAACAGAGGGAGTATTTTATATTTCTCTACTAATTTGTAGATATAATAATTTTAAAAGTGATATTTTTTACACATTGTTCGAAACTTAATACGAGTAAATAATTTGAGACAAAGGAGAATATTTTGTCTCTTTCTTTTTCTTTTCTATCATTTTGACATGTTTCTCTCCGACCAAACCATGGGTAACTTCTCCACAAGGAATTATCCAATGAAGATGCAGATGAAGTGGTGGGACATAACCAAGAAACAATAGAAGACATGTTGTTCCAGTGGCGGATCCAAAAAAAAATATGATTAGGGGCAAGTACGCACTAAAGAGTAAGGTGGGGTTCAGGGGTGGCACTCTCAATATTTTTAAAGCATTTGATAATAACTAGATTCTAACCCGTACGATGCACGACGATAAATTTATTTTGTGGAGAAATGATATGACACATAAAAACACTACATAATTACAAATACGACAATTAGTTAACTATCCAATGTATACTAAAATTTGTTATAATGCAGCATATGTAGCAATAAATATTGGACGATATCACTTAAGTACATATATAATCATAAATTCTGGAAAACGTCTTTATACAAAACATTCATCGTATGATCCAGAGGACTATTTTCTTCGTCGCAACTCAAGATCTTCAATCCTCGTCGATTTGTGACACGTGAAAAAGCCACATAAAGTTGACCATGAGCAAATACTGGTTTTTTCAGTAGTACACCAACATGTGATAAAGATTGTCTCTGACTTTTGTTAATTGTCTCTGACTTTTTTAAGTAGTACACCACATGAGTATGTCTTTAATATTGATTTTTTGGTCAAAATTATAAATTTTGATATCAAATTGAAAAAACGATCTTAAATATTAATACAAAAATAGTTTTTTGATTTATTCTATCCCAAATTTTCAAAATATTATAATATCTAAATGATATACTATATATGTTATTTAATTATAAATAAAAAAATTGAAAATAATTGAATGATGCAGATGAAGTGGTGGGACATAACCAAGAAACAATAGAAGACATGTTGTTCCAGTGGCGGATCCAGAAAAAAATATGATTAGGGGCAAGTACGCACTAAAGAGTATGGTGGGGTTCAGGGGTGGCACTCTCAATATTTTTAAAGCATTTGATAATAATAATAATAATAAATAAATAAATTTAATTTCAAACAAGTATTCAAATATATCATAACATAATATAATTATGATATATCAAATATTTTACCAGTATATATTTTTAAGTGATTATTTTTTACTTTTAAACAAAGATTATCTTTTGTCAGTGGGGGCAAACTAATTTTTTATCGGGGTCGTTCTTTTAATTTTCTACGAAAAAATTATTTTAATACTACATATTACGGAGTAAAAAAATTGACTCGGGGGTTGCCCCTGTATTCATACATGTAGATCCGCCTCTGATTGTTCCATTGCTTGCTTCACTCCATTCTATTCCGGCAGTGAACGACCTCTCTAACGACCAGATTGAGATTGTACTATAACTTATCAATCTCATAATTTTGTCGGGCTGGGGTGTGGGAATCCTGGAGTGGATATTTTACCTTTTTTCAATCACTAGTATAATATAATCAGATTAAAATTATACCTTGATTTATTTTCTCACAATGCTGTCCGTCCAGTGGGATTTGGATGCACTTTTTTTCTCAATCACCACTGTAACTGTTCCCTACACTCAAAACGTAAACTTGACGCCTCCCCCCATCCATTCATTTCCCCTTTCTTCCTTTCTCTGTTTCTTTTCCTGCTGGGAACAAAAGAAAAGAGAAAGATCGAAGCTTTTTCCGTTTTCCGAAGAAGATTCAAGAAACAGTGCAATGAGAGATGGGGGGAGAACCTCGGAGATCGTGACGTGCGAGAAACACCCTTCGGCTTCCTCTGTCGGAATCTGCTCTCGCTGCCTGAAAGACCGGCTCTTGGAGCTTGTCTGCTCGGATTGCGGGGAGAATCGCGTCTCTTCGTGCTCTTTCTCTGATGTTTCTTCTTCCCGGATCTCGTTCTTGATCGAGAACGAGAGGGGGTTCGATCAGCTGAAGGCGGCGGCGGCGGCGGCGGGGAGGGGGCTTCGCCGGAGCAGCAGCAACCGCGAGGAGATCAAGAAGAGCGGAAACGGGTTCTGGAAGATCAAGAGCCTGTTCGGGAAAATCAAGAACCGGGGAATCGACGACCACCAGGTGTTCGACGAAATGCGCGTGTCGAGATCGAGGTCTCTGTGCAGCTTCCGAGACGACGGCTCCGACCAGTTCAGATTCTCCGGCGCGAAGATCTCAGATGCCACGGCCTGGTCGATGCCCGGTTCCGATTACCCGAGGAACGGTGAAGATTCAGCAACCTGGGTAGACACGAAGCCCCGCATTTCCTCCGACCGCCACCTGTCTTGGTCTGGCAGAGGAATAATGCGGTTGGGTTCTTGCAGAGTGACGGCGAACGGCGGGGAGGAATCGGAGAAAGGAAGGAAGAGAGGCCGGAAAAGGTACAGAGTATGGAAGTGGATGACATGGCAAAAGTGAAGTGGTGACCCTTTTTGCTTCTTTCAAAATCTTTATGTATATATATATATTTTCATCTTCTCCACAAGCTCTTCATGATCGAGTTTATGGTGCTTTTCTGGAAATGGATCTGTTTTGAGTTCTGATTATTTCCTAATATTATGTATGTACGGAGTATATATTATATGTTAATCTTCTTGAGAGAAAACAATTCTCTTGTCTCTGTTTATCTTATCTCAAGGAAAGAGTAAATTCTATAATTGGTCTCTTTCCACAAATAGTCCTTTTTTGATCTTCTATCATGTTGGTGTTAATTCGAGGGCTAAAAGTATAATTTCACAATGATAATATATCTTTTTTGTCATAACAATTCCAAAGGCTGTTTTGTTTGCATCGTTTGTGAATTACAGTCGCTTTTTACGACAACTATAGTCTACAAATGTGATCTTTCGTCAGAATCTTAGCCCACAATCATAGTCATTATTTTTGTGTTATCCGCTTAACCAATATCAGAACACATCATTAGACATAATGTTGACGTCAAATTATACTTTTAGCCTTTAAATTAACACCAACACGGCAGAAGATCAAAAAAAGGACCATTTGTGGAAAGATACCCTTAAAAAAAGGACTACGGGGGTAATATTTGATAATAGAGGACTAAATATGGAAACCCCCTGTTATAAAGGACTAATTATGTAATTTACTCTCAAGGAAATATCTCTCATTTTTCTCATCTTTCTTCTTCATTGATAGTGTCACGCCCGCCATTCCCATCTAAACATACAACCAAAAAAAATACTACAGTTATTATTTTGGCTTCTGAATTATTTTTGTTTGTTTTTTTATTTTAATTTTTGGTGGATCATTTAATAAAATAAAATATTTTTATTTTGTAAAACTTTTGATATACTTTTTATTTTTAAAAATAATTTTAAAAGAAATAATATTTTGTAATAAAATAATTTGTAAATAAAATAATTTTAAAAGGAATACTGTAATATTTTGTACGTAGTACTCCGTATATCTTTGGAAATATTGCAAATAATTTAAGAGGGAAGAGTATGAGTTCTCATTAAAAAAAAGAGTACAAAAGAGAGGATAGAAAAGGATAATATATTGTTTGGATTTATGTTTTGTAAAAAAAGGACCCATTGTCTTTACCAGTTTCGATATACGGAGTGCTAACTAGAGCCCGGTTCTATGACCACTGGATTCCAGTGGCCACGGAAGCCACTGCCCCCCTACGAAGCTCCGTTCACAAAATTGATAATTCCTACCCTCTCTAACCCCCACGGTGACCCCCCCGTGATAAATTTAGGATGGAGTATGGACAACTAGATTGGGTAATAAGACACTTGAGCTGAACCACATTAAAAGATTGAATTCAATCGATTAGTTAGTTCAACTCTAGAGCTTATATACCGATTATTTTCTCTTGGATTTTTCCGATGTGGGATGTACTCTAACACTCCCCCTCAAGTGGACAACCGGGCCATTTTGAATCTAACCGGTTGACCACTTGCAAATGAACTCCCATTTCCTTGACTTTTTTTTTGAGCGCCAACACCTAAAGGACCGCGAGCCGCTGTGTATGGACTTCCAGACGTGCAATCGGGTCAAACAGGTCACAGGCCGTTGGGTACAAACTCCATACGGACAACTGGGCTAAAGACTAACGGGCCGCTAGGAATGAACGTCTAGACGGACACCTTGACAAACGAGGTGGACTAAAACTGGCTCTGATACCATGATAAATTTAGGATGGAGTATGGACAACTAGATTGGGTAATAAGACACTTGAGCTGAACCACATTAAAAGATTGAATCCAATCGATTAGTTAGTTCAACTCTAGAGCTTATATACCGATTATTTTCTCTTGGATTTTTCCGATGTGGGATGTACTCTAACACCCCGCCAAGTCCCGACCCAAACTAATCACCCCACCTACGTCAATTGCAACTCGAAAGTATAAAGTCAAAATTTTTTACTTTAAAGTCAATTATACTTACGAGGTGCAATTCACGTAGGTGGGGTGATTAGTTTGGGTCGGGACTTGGCGGGGGGTTTACCGGGGGGTTAGGGGGGTAGGAATCATCAATTTTATGAACGGAGGTTCGTAGAGGGGCAGTGGCTTCCGTGGCCACTGGAATCCAGTGGCCATAGAACCGGGCTCAAGTCCAGTGGCCACGGAACCGGGCTCTACTAACAATTAGTGTGTATTCTCGTAGAGGGTGTTCATACCTCCATCCATACTTTTTCTATTGTATTATCTTTTTCATCTATATTAATGTCACACCAGATTCACTAATTCTATAGTTTTCATATTGCAACTGGTGGTGTACATAAGTCAATTCTCCGACTTACTACAATTATTTTTAAATAATTAACCTAAACTATGAATAAAAATTAATTTGAAAATCATTTTTTAAAATTTAATATTATTAGTAATTGATTTTATTAATTATTAATTTTAAAATATATTTAAAAATAAAATATGAAAATGTCTAATTAACACGATAATCATATGATAACATTTCATTGATTTAAACGAAACTACAATACTAAATAAAAGAAAATACCAATCCAAAGTAAAAACATAAAAAGTACAATACTTGAAAAAAAATATTAATGTAATACCCCAACCGAATAAACGGATTAGCAAACCGGAATGCTATTAAATTGGTATCCAAACAACTCAATTCAAAAAAAATATTTTATTTTATCAAATAATGAATAAAAACACACGAATAAGCACGCAAAAATTATCGAGAAGTGAGAAAAAATAAATTGTAATTAATTTCAGGAAGGAGGAAATAAGACTAATATTAGAGAAAAAGAGTAAAGCATGGGCAAAACATTTAAAATACTCTTATTTTAAAAATTTCTCTATGTTTTACACTTTTACTTCTATGTGATATTTTTCTAATATTACCTTTCTCAAAGTTTTATCCTTTTACCTGAGTATAACATTTTAAAGTATACCTAATGAGGAAAATTTACTTTCTTTAAAATGGTGTATCACTTACAAGTTACAAGAGATATCGTGTAACCCCGGCCTATTAGAGGAAAAAAATGAATTAGAGTGCATTGAATTTAATAATAAAAAATGATATGTATAATTAAAGAAAAATAGAAAAAGGTATTCCAAGGACGGATGGGAGATGCTTGAAGAATAAGAGGCTATGCAAAAAAGTGTTCCAAAATAGAAAAAAGTAATTTTAAAGAGGCTATGCAACATGCCAATTAGGGCTTGGCATGACTATGTAGCATGAAATCATAGCCTTGAAGAATAATTTGACGTGGGAGAGTACAAACCTTCCGCTTGATAAGAAGGCCTTGAATTGTCAGTGAGTGTATCATACCAAAATCGGCTCTAATGATACTAAGGAGCTTGATAGAGCTCTTCTTGTTGTCTTGGGCAACCATCAAGAGTATGACACTAATTATATTGATACTTCTACTCATGTGGTCAAGACAAACATTATCCCATCGCAATAAGATTAGGGTAGCGCCTCCTTTGAGAGACGGAAAAATGTTCTCGTGTCATTGTTTGAGACAAAGGTGATGTAAAATATTTATCCATTAACCGATGTGTCCTTAAGCCTAACTTGGAGCGGGGGAAGCCTTCTGGAAGGAAGATAGAGATCTCCCAAATCTTCCCTCAACCACAAGAGATATATTGATGAGATGGTGGTTCTGGAGACTTCATATAAAAGAAATGAGACGATGCCCTTGAGAGATCATCTTGTAACTTGAGAGAGAAAGCATATCATATTAGAGTTATCAAAGATATTTTGGTAATCCTTGAGAATATTCTGATCCTAAGACAAACTGTTTAGATATGAGGAAATGGGTTTGAGCATTGTTTTTGTGTACGATTCCATTTTTTCTATTTACTTACTCTTATATTCTTATTCTTTTACTATTTCAATGCGTAGACAATAGTCTAATACGGAGTAAGAAAATATAAGGGATCCATCATAATTATTAATTTGAGATGAGCAATGATAAAATATATTCATTTGATTAAAAAAATATATTGCTCTCTTTTTTTCTTAGAAGTATGCATGTGTGTTTATATAATAGATAGCAATAATAAGTATTATTATTATTGTCATTATTATTATTATTATGATTATTATTATTATTATTATTCCTAGTACTATTGGTTTGGGTCGGCCCGGCCCGTGAGTTTGAACATAAAACTCGAACTCGACCCAGAAGTTTGTGGGTACTCATTTACTTCGGGCCGGACCGGCGCATACTCCAAAAATCAAAACCCGAGCCTGTTATTTTACAAGTGGGACTTTACGCCACCCAACTTGTCCACCACCGCTCCCACTCCAGTCCCTTGCCCCTCCCCCAATACACATTCTTCCGCCACTCGTCAACCCGTGCCATCTGCTTTTATCCCTTCCCCCTCTACCCCGCGCCAACTCTCCACCACATGCCACTCGCTCCCATGATTGGTAATGTAATGCATATTAATTTCTATTTTGAAAATAAAAATACAGAACTCCTATTTTTGGATATTTTCAATGCTTATTACTCCACTTTAATTTTTTTCAGACAAAAGTTAAATAGGGCCTTAAGTCCCTTAACCCTAAGGATAATAAATAAGTTATTATCAATACTTTAATCACTTTAGTACCACTTTATTAAACTTAAATTATTCTTTTAAACATTTTTTCCCACTTTGGATCTACATCACTCATCAATATATATTTATCGTACCATCATGCTTTTATACAATACTGCTATTACAATTATATTTAAAGAATTAAAGTATGTTTACTCTTATTTTGGTATTTTGGTTTCATTTTACTTCCATATAAGGAATATATCTTTTGAAAAAAACTTTAGCCAAGCATCACAATTCACAATAAAAAAGTATTTATGCGACGGGAGAAATATAAATTTGGATATTATATACTCTATTAGTTTCTAAATAAAATTCTGCTTTTCGTTCTTAGTTACCTAATAAGAAAAATTGATTCTCAAGTAAGGCTGCCTTAATCGCTACTTTTTAGGCTCCAACCGTAGCTTATGTGGCACTCATTCGCCCCACGCGCTGCATTGTGCTACTCATCCCTTATTCTTGTTCATCTCTATCATCCGCGGGTGATTTTTTTAAAACTTTGAAATGACGCAAATATACTACAAAAAATACGTAGTACTCCATATGGATTTAATCTTCTTATTTGACATAAATGTAATATCAATATTTATTTTGAAACAAAATTTTGATATATTAAAATTTTCTAAAATATATCTATTTACAAATATAAATATTAGTAATTAGTAAAATGTTACGAGTACATTATATGATTTACGGAGTACTTTCTAAGATTGTCATCATTTTTTTTCTCTGAAATTTGATTCCCTAATACGGTCACTGCAGGGAGTACTCCTTATTATCCTCAGGGTACTAGCTTGCTTGTGTGATTATCATCAATGCCATGTTTATTTATGGACCGATAGGAATCCTTTCTCTACCAGTTGCAGAGAAGTATTACCTCTTTTCACCCTTTTGCTCTCTTTTCACTCTTTTTTTCTCTGATGGGCAACAACAAGACTGATCCTCAAAGAAAGTAATCCGTGTATCATGCGTATCTTTTTTTCGTCATCTTGTTTGACTTCAATTTCATCCCACATTGATTTCTCTTCCAGCAAGGGATATAATAATTACAAATGAGGCGTTTTGTTTCTCCAATTTTATGTTCAGAAGACTCCAAACAAAATTCCTTTCCACTCTCAGTCCCCAGTCCCCCGTCCCAACCCCTTTCTTCCAAATTCCAAAGACAAGAAACTTGCGTCTCTTTGAATTATGGAGCAACCAGAGCGAAGCGCTCTGAAGAGAAGCTTTGAAGCCATGAATGGAGGAGAAAAAGAAACCGACCCAATGGAGATACGGCCCCTTCAAGCAAAGTATGCCATTTTTTTTCTTCATTTTTGAGTCTATTTTTTGCTAGATAGTATCATGCAGTTTTGTGTTCACTTTAACTTTTAGAAAAATCTGTCTTTGTTTGATTATGGGTTTTTGGGTTAATCATAGTGAGGTGAAGGTGGTTAAGGCTGCATTGATGAGGAACACAATCGCTGTGGTGGGTCCTGGGACCGACAGGACAATGCTTGCCTTGCTGATGATTCAAGAATTTGTGAAATCTTTGATGGAGATCAATGTTGGCAAAAAGATTGTTGTTTTAACCACTACTGTTAATCTTGTTCATCAGGCATGTTCCCATTCTAGATTTTTCTTGACTTTTGTTGGTACGGAGTATTAATGAGACGAAGGTTGTAATATAGTTACCCTGTTCACTTTTTGATAAGCTCCTTTTTTTTTTGAAAATGTTTCTTAAATTAAAGGATTTTTTAAACTTTCTTTTTCTCTATTTAGGATTTTAGGTTTTAGACCACAAAGTATCCATGTTTGTAAAATCTATGTTTTTGTTTGCTAGTGACGTTGCAATCTGCTGTTGAATATCCAAGAAAGCAAGGCGTTTCTTGCATTTATTTGCATTTTTGGATTCTCTATATGACATGAAGATTCATGCATTTGGTTAATGAATTTCTCCCCTTTTTACTCCGATCCGTCATTGCAGCTATATGAAACCATAAAACGCAACACCAAGCTACAAGTTCAGCAGTTCTTTGGAGCAAGAGGGATTGATAATTGGGATGCCATCCAATGGGGAAAAGAGGTGAATGATCATGATGTAAGTGGGCACCTCTCTTTTTTCCATTTTATATTATCAACTGCCCATATAATAATATTAATACTAATAATAATATATAGTAATAAAGTTTAGTTAACTAGATTACAACAGAGGGAGTGGTAGGGAGTAGGAGGGGAAGAATGAGGGAGAGGGAGAAACTATTCATTGATACTCTGTTTATTTTTTGGATCTCCATGTTTGGATTCTAAGATTACTAATGAAATATAAATGGTGCATAATAAGTTTTAATGAGATGACATAAATCAAAGTTTGCTCCTACTATTTTGGTAGGTATTGGTGATGACACCACAGATCTTACTGAACGGGTTGGAAAAGGAATTTTTGGGTATGAGAAGAATTTGCTTAATGGTCATGGATGACTGCTATTGTGCTAGTGGAAGCCATCCCTACGCCAAAACTATGAAGGTGTTGCTCTTAATTTCTTGATTGCTTTCATATTTACAAACACAGTCTGCAAACATGGCCTTTGATGAATAGTTTTTCATTTATATAGGAATTCTATCATAGATGCAGCAAAAAGCCCAAGATTTTCGGGATGGCTCTCAGTGTCAAGTCTAGAAAAGGTTGTTTTGGAACTCTGCATTTCGTGTTTGGTATCCTCGTCAACCCTAAGCATTGCTTTCCTAAACTTGAAAGTCAAAATAATTGCTTGCGTCTGCTTTGAGCTCTAGTCTGCACACAAACAATACATTTAGTCTTTATGTATGGTGTGATTGGAAAGAAATATTATGATGGATGAAAATCCCAGGCCATGAGTATTGTACAATTGGTTTTACTTGTTAAACTCAACTTTCACCATGCACTTGTTTTTTTTGTTTGAAATTAGTTTCCATTATTTTCTTTGATGAAATTTATCAGTCTAAGTGATAGTTGACTTTTTTTGTGGGTTGTTCTATGTTGTAGAATTTTGTAAAAACCTTAATTTACCTTTATTTACAGGCACCTCAACAATCGAAGAAGTTGAAAACCTTCTGGATTCCCAGGTTTGTATGGTTGTTGGTTAATGGTTAATTGTGAAACTGTCTTAAGATTGCAGTTATCTTGCCCTCCACGCCTCATTTCTCAAGTATTTCTCAGATTTTAACAATTGCAAATTCGGAAGAATCAGAAGACCATCTATCTTCTACAAATGAATGCTGCAAATTTTATGATCCACCGCATACTTCAAATTCAGAAATGAAGATAAAACTGGATTCGTCATGGTCAAAGGTGAAAGCATTAACTTCATACCCTTACTATTGTGATGGAAAAAGATGATTGTGAGCTATTGCAAGCAGTTTACTATAGTAGACTTGACTATGGAAAAATGGAAGAGAAACACAATGACTTGAGCAAGTCATGGTTATAAAATGCATACATTGTGTTTCGATCTTTGTACTTTCTCTTTTAGGGTAATGCATTAGTATATTTTACACTTTGAATTTGTATCAAAGCAAGCACTGCTCTTATGGGTTACTTTATGCACTTTTGTGTTAAAAAATGTTAAAACAGATAATCCATGGACTATTTTAATTTTGCTGACTCACAATTCAGAAATATAATGAGCGTAGATGGTTATATTTCATGTTTTTTTTAAAAAAAAATCAGATCAGTTCATCTTTTTTTTAATACTTCTGGGCAAAGGTGTTCCATATGAGCATGTGTTTTTTTCCAAATACAAATTACTGTAGTTTTCTGGTGTTTTCTTTTTTTGGGTATCCATTTTTTCTAAAAAAAAATTATGTCAATCTTGTGGCAGTTTGATGCAGTTTTACTCAAGCTGCAAGTCTTATGGCTGTTATCACCAAGTGGTTCTATTGATTCCAGCTCGAAATATGAAAAGTTGCGTAAAAAATTGTCGGATGATCATGCAAGTATTACACATTGCCTCCATAATCTTGGGGCTATACCTGCACTTGAGGTGATGCTATCTACGGGATTTATCTCATATGATATCTAATCTTTATTTGTATTATCAGATCAGACATAGATATGCTAATGTCTAATGATAATGACATAATTACATAAATGTGGCATCTGACATTCATAAAACTCTGCTTGCTAAGACTTTAAACCATGAAAATAAGCTATACTTGTATTCAAATACATGGTTCTATATGAAACATGAAAATAATAAAAAGAGTAGTTGTTCTTAACATTCTTGGCACTGTCACATTTTTAAAAATGCACTTTTTGTTGTTTATCATGCAAGCACTATGTATTTATGACCTTTAAATTAGAAACTAAATATGTACTATGCATGAAACTAAATTGTTGTTTAACTATTCATACACACACACACACACATGTCGGTTCCAGTGATAATGGACCTTGGTAAAAGAAATGAGAATGATGCATTTTTGTTAGCCAATGATGCATTTTAAAAAACAGGTTGTTCGCCACCATGGTGCATTTTTCAAACCAGGTAGTGCATTTTAGAGTGTTATTTAATTAAAAAATTGCCACCATGTTTTTCCTATTTTTTTCTTAATTTTTAATTTTTTATGGCCCTTAGATCTCACATTCTAAAGCACCACATGCACTCTTATTTCTTTCATTAGATCTCATTCTCACATGAACCAAAACTATATGTATGTATGTATGTATGTATGTATGTATATGTGTGAGTGTGTGTGTGTGTATATATATATATATATATATATATATATATACTCCCTCCGTCCGGAATTATTCTTCACATTTGACTTTTCTTGGTCAAAGTTTAGAAACTTTGACTATGATTTATGGAAAAATCACATTGTATTATGATATAAATTTAATATCAATATATTCATAATGAAACGTAGTTTTCAAATATCAAATTTTTATAAAATATATCTATGTATAAATATAGATATTAATGGTCAAAGTACAATATTGGAGACCGTGAAAAGTCAAATGTGAAGAATATTTCCGGACGGAGGGAGTATATATAAAGGGATCCAATACAAATAGGCGGTAGGAGAAAGACATGTAGAGGACAACTTTTATTACTTTTGACTTCAGAAGAAAATTGGTTATTTAATAATGTATGAAAACTATGATGATAACCGTTGAAATTTCATCTTATATGATATGAAGAGGAGAACTTTGTTACTTTGCTATTGCTGTTTTGCATGAATTTAGTGTTAACTAACTTGACACTACATTTCTCACCAACAATCTCAACGTTGATAGGATTATTGTGCTTGGTGATGATGATAGATGCTTCATAACTTTGTATAAAAAGTCCTTTTACCCCTAAACCAATTTCAGATTTTCAGCATCCGTTTACATCCCAAACCATCAGCACAAAGTCACAAACTAATAAAAGTATGCAAGGAACAAGAGCTGAGGTTCACCGTATAACTTGTGAAACATTTTCTCATACAACAATTAAGCCCAGTATAATCCCAATCCTATTGGGGTCTTCGGGTCATCATTTACGGAACCTTAACCCTCATAAAATAGAGAGGAAGTTCCATTAGACCCTTGATGCATTGGAGCATTTTGTGTCCAAAACCCATAGAATGAAGCTGCTACAAGTACAATGGACATATTTTTTATTTCTCTCTCTTGAAGTCTTTCTAATGTGGTTCTTGTTGTTTCTGATGCCTGTCTTGATATCTCAAATTGTAGGCTGCTAAAGTTTGTTTGGAAAATATTCTTAATGATAGAGAAGAATGTGAATGCAGGGATGGTTCCTCTCAGTGCAGATATTTTCTTGAGGAAGTAATATCAATCCTTGATGAGTCACTGCAACTTGGTAGTATTTTTACCATTTTTGGTTATAGCATTCCTAAATCTACTTCGGAGCATTTGTTATCAATTAATTTCCGTACCGATTTTCTATATTAGATTGCACAGAATGGTATTAATCTGAAATCTTTGAATTGTAACTTATATTCGTTGATCTTGTGTGGCTTGCACTTCCTCATTTCACAGACTGATTCTCTTGTTTTTTAGCACTACTTTTTTTATTATAACATTCTCAGAAAGAAGATTTTTTTAAATGTCATGATTGTTGTTTCCATATCAAATCCTTTAATGGATGTACGTTTAAGTATTTGAGACATGACTTTTTTTTTCTTTTCCAAATGGTGGTATTATAATGTATTTGTTTCATCATAAAATTTTCATCACAAATGTCATTTATCTGCACAAGAAATTAACTAATTTAACTGGCATTTATGCATAAAGTTATTGGTTTGGCTACAATGTTTCCATTTTATGTAACATATTGTCATATCGATGCTATAGATGTGGTTGACTATTAGTCTCTTGGATAATTTGTATAGCTCATTATGTTTGAGCATTAACCATTGCATTTGCCTTCATTTCTGCAGACTGTGAAAAGCCTCCAGCTTCTGGTTTTGATCCTTGTGTTTCCATCACCAAAGGCTATATAACTCCAAAGTTATATTTGCTTTTTGAGATACTCAAATCATTTGGGTAACAATACCTGATTGAACCACTTATAACTTTCAGTTTTGAATGTCGGGCTTATGCTTTTCTCCCTTCTCCTTACTACGATCTGTTACCTGTCTGGCATGCAGGCCAGATCAAGTACCATGCGTAGTATATGTTGAAAGCATTATAACGGCTAAAGTAGTTGAGAGACTTGCAAGGACAATAACTTTGGGATCCTTTTGCTCTAGAGTGGTATTACCAGTTCTCATGATTAGCAATTGTGTAGCTGTCAGCAGATGAGTTATATGTTTGACTACCATGTTTTTCATAGGTGGATACAATATTTACGACGGATGCAGTTATGGCGGATGCAGTTATGGAGGAAACTAATGCACCCAAGTGCTCTTCTGTCATAAGATTTGATTTGCCGACTTCAGTTTCTAGCTATGCCCACTCTAGAAAACAAGCTTGTCGAAAGGATTTGAAGTACATAACAATGCTTGAAAGGTGAAATGAATATTCTCTTTCAGGAATAAGAATTTATGATGCCATGTTGGAGAAAATCGTATGTTCTGTTTAATTTTCATATTTGCTTAAAAAAAATCTTTAAGCCAAAGAACATTTTGTTTGATTCCAGGGGTAACATAGAACAGAAAGATCAAATGTTCCGTTTGATATGCAATGAGTGTTTTGTGGTGGATACAGTGGAAATAAAAGAGGACTGTGATTCTGTTCCGATAAAATGTGAAATGAAGCAAAGTGATATATATTGTGTAGAGGCAACAGGTGCATCTGTAGGTGTCGATTCAAGCATCAGTTTGATAAATCGATATTGTCAAAAGCTTGGAGACAAGTATGAATTCTTCTTACCGAATATATATCTAGTACTGCATCCATTTTAGTAAAACTTTTAATGCTAGCTAATGCGTTTATGGTATGCAAACATGTCAAATTTCTTAGGCGTGCAATACTTGCAATTGACACTTCAGGCCATAAGAGTTTGCATCAGATGAACTTTTTTTTACACAGAGTTGAATTTTTTTTTGGAAAATATAATTTATTTGGAGAATGGAACAGTGGAATAAATCAGAATTGGAAATTTAAGAAGTAATGAAAACTACATAAAAAAAACTGAATTTCACACTATTGGTCTGTCTACTGATACATCCTTTGATGAGGAATTAAATGGGTGTTACCAGTTAATAATGTTCAATAGTCCATAAAGTTACACTAATTGCATTCTCCAACCCAATATAGAAGCTGGTACGAAAGGTTTGTTTGTTTTTATGTGCTGTTTATCTATAATTCAATTTACAGATTATGGTATAAAAATGTCACCCCCACAGGAATGCCACTCCAAAGCCAGAATTTGAGACCATTGTGTCCCCAGAGCAGTTGTATAGGTGCCAATTGACATTGCCGCCAGATGCAGCATTTCAAACCATTATTGGTCCTGATAGTTTGAGCGCTCGTGTTGCCAAAAAACTTGCATGCTTGGAGGCTTGCAAAAAACTGCACGAGTTGGGGGCACTGAATGACCACCTCCTTCCTACTGGCACAAAGCCTACCCCCCAAAAGATTTCTGATCCACCCTGTCAAGTAGCGACTTCAGCTGCTGGTCAGTACTAACTTACACCAGCGTTTGTTTTCTCTTATTGTACCATCACCATGTAACTGTCCTAAGTATATTTTTGCCTTCTGTTTCATTGTTTGGTACCAAGAACATCTTTTATATAGTTTGGCGGGCATATTTCCATTGAATGCTTTCAGGAACTACAAAGAGAAAGGAATTGCACGGGACAGCCAGCATTAGTGCATTGGCTGGAATGTGGGGAGAGGTCGAAGAAGCTGAAGTAGAGTTTCAAGCATACAGAATGGACTTCTGCTCTAATGATCCCAAAGTGAATTATTCTGGTTTTGTTCTTTTGATGGAATCAAAGCTAGATGATGATGTTGGAAACATTGAAGTGGAACTCTATTTGCTGAAAAGAAATGTTAAAGCTTTTATCTCTTCAATTGGGCAAATAAGTCTGGATGCAAATCAGGTGTGGATGTTTTGTTTGCTCTACTTTTCATTCTTACATGTGCACTTAATTCTAAAAACTGGGGGTTTTAACATTCCGATAAGCATTAAATTAAGTTACTCTTCATTATCAGGTCACAAAAGCAAAACAGTTTCAGGAATTTTTCTTTAACGGTCTGTTTGGGAAACTGTTTACCCGTGCCTCGGGTGAAAGGAAGCTTATATTGGACATGGATAGATCTTTGTGGGAGAAATCATACATGTACTTGCTCTTGCCCATTGTTACCTTAGACTCTAGTCCGGAGCCACTATGCATTGATTGGAATGGAATTCAATCAACTGTTTCTGCTGTGGAATTCTTGAAGAGAAATGCTTGGTATAGTGCTGAGTTGTCTGAAGCTAACAGGAGAAATTGTTTCATGCATAGAAATGATTTCGATGCAACAGAGCAGATTCAAATGGCTAATAAAGCAGTTCATAGGTGCAGCGTGAGGGGTATGGTTGTCATTGCTATCCATTCCGGAAGAATTTATTCTGTCTTGGAATCCGTGACTAATTCATCCTCTAGAAGTCCATTTGAAGGTAGCACTGATGAAGCTCCATCAGTTTATTCATCATATGAAGACTATTTCAAGAAGAGGTATTTATACCTTACATCCCTTTGATGTGTGAATAACATTTTGAACTCACCATAGCTGCATTACACTATTACTGTTCATCACTTCATCAGGTACGGGATTATTCTGTCATTTCCTGAACAGTCATTGTTCTTGTTAAAGCAAAGTCATAATGCTCACAATCTTCTGGAAGACTTCAGAAATACAGGTAAACTCTTTTCCTTAAAATACAATTTCCGTATTTAATTTTCAGCCCGTTTCAGATTATGAACAGTGCCTATGTCCTTGGAGGATTTTTATGGGAGCATCTGTTACTGGTTTTCTTTTCTTTCAGGTTTGTCCCTGAGAAAGGAATCAAAGCATGGTGGGAAAATGCCTAACATAAAACCACAGCAGCATGTTCACATTCCACCTGAGCTTCTAATCAGTATTGATATTAGGTTGGATGTCTTAAGGTCATTTTACTTGCTCCCTTCACTAATGCATCGACTCCAGTGCCTAATGCTTGCCAGCCAGCTCAGAAGAGAGATTTGCTGTCATTATGGCGACTCACATGTGCCAAGCTCATTGGTATATATTCTTCATTTTGGTGAAAATATTATGCTTAATCATGTTTCTTAATTATTATTATTATCCCTATAGGTGCTATGATTGCATGTTTTTGTTATGATTAGATTCTAGAAGCTCTCACAACTCAGAGGTGTAATGAAAGTATGTCCATGGAGCGTTTAGAGCTTCTAGGAGATTCAGTTTTGAAATATGCTCTAAGCTGTCACCTTTTCCTCAAATATCCTGATATAGATGAAGGATCACTAACTGATAAGCGTAGATGGGGAATTTGCAATGCAACACTTCATAAGCTTGGCATTAGCCGTAATATACAGGTATTATTATTATTATTATTATTTACTAGGTACTACTCGCTCCTAGAGTATTTGCCCAGTTTAACTTTTTTGCAGTCAAATTGAGTGAGTTTTTATTATCAATTATAAAAATTGCAAGCAAATCATTAGAATTTTTATTCATATGTAATGAAATTTTTACTTTAACCTAGATGGTCTTGCTATTGTTAGGTTGTTCCTAGTTCTGTTCTTGAATTTCATTTTCCCGACTTCTTGAGAATGACTATGGAAAAATTTCCCACTCGAAAAGTTAAAAAAAAATTTGCAAGCTTAATCCCTGTTTTCATAGAAGATGGATTGAATCAACATCTAAATGCTTGTCTTTTCCAAGGTTGCTTGTGCATAATATTCAACTAATTTCTTTTACATCAATTTGCTGTATGACTGTATCTAAACATTCTGTTTTCTGACATATGCAGGGATATATACTAAGCCATCCATTCATTCCACGCACTTGGGCTGCTCCAGGACAGCTTTCTATTTGGCCGTCTCCATGCAAACACGGGGTTGACACCTTAGAGGTGCCAGTGAACGATGATTTCTCCAGAGATGATGAGCAGGTTGAATTTGGACAGTGCTGCGATAAAGGCCACCGATGGATAGTATCAAAAACCATATCTGACTGTGTTGAAGCACTGATAGGAGCATATTATGTAGGCGGCGGTTTGTCTTCTTCCCTTAAGTTGATGAAATGGATTGGTGTGGATATTGATCTTGACAATCTACCCATGGTGAATGATGCCCTAGAAGCTGCATCTCTCCACTCCTGTACTCCAACCTCTACTTCCATTGATAGCCTTGAGCAAAAACTTGGTTACATATTTTCTGTCAAGGGGCTGTTATTAGAAGCGATAACCCACAGAACTATGCAAGGACCAGGCATCAATTGCTGTTACGAGGTTGCTTATTTCATAAATACCCTTGCATTTACTACATCATGAAGATATTCCACTTTTAGTCCCACATTTACCGCCCATTGCCAATGGGGGCTAAAAGGGTCATCCATGACAATGCTTTAGCTCTGGGTAAATAATGTACTAAAACAAAAATGGCACATTAATATTTCCCTGCCTCTTACTTTCTATGAAATTTTGGGCAGTGAATGCCTCAATGCATCAAGGGTCTAACAGAGACATCATCTTTGTTTTTTATTGGGGGTAAGGTTGTATCCAAGAGAGTTGGGGTTATGCTGACTTTGTTGTTGTTAATGATGTTAATGTGGAAGACAATGACCTAATACTCGCGAGCAAACCATCAACAACAAACCCAGCAAAATCCCACAAAGTAGGGCCTGAGAAGGGTGTGTGTACGCAGACCTTACCCTTACTTGGAAGTAGAGAGGCTGTTTCTATGAAGACTAAAAGTGGGATATTTATTCTTAAATCATAATTTTGATCTTTTTTTGTGTCTAATTTTGTCTGTTTTCTCTTGTTAAACCTGTTGCAGAGGCTTGAATTTCTTGGAGATGCGGTATTAGACATCCTTATTACTCGGTATCTCTATCAAAACCACACTGATTTTGACCCTGGGGAGCTAACAGATTTACGTTCTGCCTCAGTCAACAACACAAATTTTGCTCTTGCTGCTGTTAGGGGAAACCTTCATCCTCATCTTCAGCACTGCTCTACGAGTCTTGAGTTCCAAATATTGGAATTTGAGCAGACAATATCTAGCTCTAGCTGCACCGCGGAGTTGCTTGTTGGTGGGAAAGCTCCCAAGGTTTATAAAATTACTTGGAATATGTGGAACTCAGGAAATGTTAGGGGATGGAAAATACTGATAAGGAGTATATGGTTTTTAAGTTTCATTTTTTCTTGTGAAAAACTAAAAGAATCAAACTTGGCTAAGGCTTTATTAATAATCAACATTTATATTTTAATATAAGCAAAATGAGTTTAAAGAACAACATCAAACCCAGTAGAATCCTACAAAAGTTGGGTCTGGAAACCCCTACTATGAAATAGAGAGGCTCTTTCCACGAGACCCCAGCTTAGACAAAATGAGTCTGAACAGACTCCTAATTTTTTAATGGTTATTATGATTTTTTTAATATCTCCGGAATAAACTCCTTTCCAAATATATCCTCAAGTACCCCTTTGCCTCTCACTCTCAAATAGAATTTCCCTGGCTCTAAAGCCCCCTTAGTGTTTTTTTTTTAATCTACTGCACGAACTTTCTTACTTGTTATTATTTGACAGGAACTGGGAGACCTGGTGGAAAGTATTGCTGGAGCAATACTAATTGATACCAGACTTGACTTGGACACAGTTTGGAAAATCTTTGAACCGATACTCTCACCCATTGTTACTCCTGAAAGTCTAGAACTTCCTCCTTATAGGGAATTGATTGAACTCTGTAGCTCTACGGGCTACTTTTTGAATGTTGATTGGAAAAGTAATGGGGAAGCAGCGCATGCCAAACTTTCAGTCCAGTTGAAAGATGCTTTGGTTGTTGCAGAGGGTCTTGGACTGTGCAGAAAGGATGCTAAAGGGAAGGCCGCTCTTTGTCTACTCAAAGACTTAAAGGTTGATACTTGAAATGTCCTCATTTTTTTCATTTCTTTCTAGTATGCTTGTGCTAACATGTACTCCTCACACATCCCAACGAGAGTATTTTTCAACTTTTATTGTCCCAAAAAAGAATCTGGGTTTTCAATTGAACTTCCATTGTTAGTAAAAGTTTTGCAAAGCCAAGTGGCAAGTGGGTTTAGGCTCCGTTTGGCATTAGCTTTAACATTTAATAATTGCTATCCAACGGCAACTTTTAGCGTTAGCATTTTGAAAGTTTATCTTCATCATTAAAGAAATATCTAAAACACTGAAGCTAATCACAATTGTTGTTCCCAAACGAGTCCTTAGTCAATGACTCCAAACAAGTTTTAAAAGTGTAAAGAAACCCATTCATAACAAAGCTCATATGTTGATGGAGTTGACTAAAGAGTAAAAGGTTGTACCTAACTACTCTAGTTTTGATTACAGAGTAGAGGAGTCTCATCAAAGAAGAATAGACCAGAGACTGCGGATGATGTTACTGTTCCTTTAGCGGCAGCGGCTCCCTTGTTAACCACTAATGGCAACAGCAATCCTTGCAAATCAGACACCAGTCTTCGAGGTACGAGGTTACGTGTTTCTCATAGGGATTGATATCTCCTCCACTTGAACTTTACCAACTAGTCATGAAAATCAAAAGCATGGATCAACCATTTTGTTGGATTATCTATAAACATAATAATATGAATATATGATATGCTATGATGTTTTTGGCTTTGTTCATTGAGACTCTAAGCTGTTTATTTATTTTCTCTTGCAGTAATTCCACCAATAAACATGAAAAAGGGAGGACCAAGGTCTTCACTTTTCAACCTCTGCAAGTCGCTTCAATGGCCAATGCCCACAATTGATGCAACCGAGAGTAAATCGACGTGAGTAAATCCCTGAAAATTACTACTTCAGCCCCCCCCAAAAAAAAACAATTTTCCAATTATTGTTTCTTCTCCATCGCACACAAAGATGAAATTAATTGTTCCATGCGCAACTGCGTATGAGCCTATCTTTGTGGGACAGAGTGAACAAGAGCCAGTTTTGTAAGAGTTATTTGGCAGAAAGGGCTAAAAAACATATGGTAAAATCAATTTCAGAGATATAAATAACGAAATCTTCGTTTGACCCATTAAAGCTGGTCATCTTCAGGTTCGATTAACAAAATCTTTATTCAAAATCCAGCATTTTCGGGTCGGGTCTTGGGGAAAAATATGAGGGAGTCAATTTTTCCCAGGTCTGATGCACACATTCAAAGATGGTGCATAACTAATGAACTGCTGCATTTATGTGGACAGGTCTCTAATTGAATTTGGCAAGGGGTCTGAAAAGAGGACAGGGTTTAGCAGTTTCGAATCGCGAATCACATTGACAATTCCAAACAGTGGAGTGGTTGAAGTCTTGGGTGAAAAACAACCTGACAAGAAGAGCTCTGCAGATTCTGCTGCTCTCTCCATGCTCCTTGAACTTGAGCGACAGGGCAAGATTTTCATTCGTAAAGAGCGTTCGAGTCAGTGAAATCTTTGAACCAGAACACTGAAAACAAAGCTGGTTTTTGGGTGTTATGAATTGGCTGTTTGGTTGTACCTAACCTGGGCTGATCTACTGAGTGTCTCTGTAGTGAGAGCTAAGATAGAAGTGAAGCTTTTGTCAGTTGTAAGTAGTAGTACTAGTGGATTTGTTGTTATGACAAACATGCAATGATGAAGGTGAAGATGAGGTAATTAATTAGATATATAATGGCCTAGTCCTTACTAATTTATGTTAGCATTTTAGATAAACTCTTAATGGTGTAATTTACCATAGAAAACGCTGGAGCTAATACCAAACATATAGCCAATGAGAACAAATTTAGAATCATCATTGTCACTCAACACGAGTTACGGTCTTTTTTTAAAACATGTTGACTTTCGGATCAATTGAATTGATGTAACAATTTTACATTAATTTAATAGTGTAAGATTACCCCTCCACTTTATATATAAATAAAATGGAGTTAACAGAAGGAAAAATACGATAACATGATATTATAACTTCATATTACCTCTGTTTTTGAATATTTGTATGTTCTCTTACAATCAAAATTGATAAATTTTGACCATTAATTAAACAAAATCTGAATTAGATATTGGTATAAGAAATAATTTTATTTTATTTATCTTATAAAAAGTTTTAAAATATTGTTTTATCTGATAAATGTACAATGTAAATTTTTTTAAATTGAAAGTTAAATTTCAAATTTGATTGAGTACACAAAGGCAAAATTGGATGGATATTTGGGACGAAATTAATTATTTCATACTAAAAAATCACAGGCCAATCAGATTATATTCAAATTCGCTTTTGTATTTGGCGGGTAATTTCAAATTCGATCAATAATATCTTTATTCAAAGCTCATTACTTCTTTGGAGCCTAGTTATCATTCTTTTTTTTTCATGGCAAAAACCAAGATTTGTTTCTCAAGTCTCAAACAAACCGCGAGCACTGACATTTTCCACCCGAACTCTACGCTCCTGGCGAAGCTTTTGGATCATTGCATCGCTACCAGGTCACCATTGGCAGCGCGTGCAGTGCACGGGCGGGTCCTGAAGAGCAACTTCATCCACGAGGTCTTCATCAGCAACCGGCTCATCGACGCGTATGGGAAATGTCGCCGCCTTCCGGACGCCCGCAAGGTGTTCGATAAAATGCCTGAAAAGAACACCTTCACTTGGAACTCCATGATCAATGCCCTCGCAGCTTCTGGACTCCTAGATGAGGCCGAGGAGCTGTTCGGGCTGATGCTGGATCGTGATCAGTGCTCGTGGAACTTGATGGTTTCGAGCTTTGCCCAGTGTGAAATGTTTGATTTGTCTGTGGAATATTTTGTGAGGATGCACAGGGACGACTTTGTTTTGAATGGGTACTCGTATGGTAGTGCCCTCAGTGCTACTGCTGGGCTTAGGGACTTGACTGTGGGTGCTCAAATCCATGCTTCCGTGGTCAAGTCAAAATACTCGCTTGATGTTTGCGTGGGCTCCGCACTCATTGATATGTACTCGAAATGTGGAAGTGTGGAGTGTGCTCAGAAGGTCTTTGATGATATGAGGGAGCCCAATGTGGTTTCGTGGAATAGTTTGATCACTTGTTATGAACAAAATGGGCCGGCAAGTAGGGCACTTGAGATTTTAGTCATGATGATGCATAGTGGGGTTGAACCGGATGAGATGACCTTGGCAAGCTCCATAAGTGCTTGTGCAAGCTTGGCCTTACTCAGAGAAGGCCGTGAAATGCATGGCCGAGTTGTCAAGGTTCATAAGTTCAGAGATGACCTCATCATAAGCAATGCTTTGGTGGATTTTTATGCAAAGTGTGGCAAGATCAATGAGGCAAGACAGATCTTTGATGAGATGCCCGTAAGGAGTGTGGTGTCTCATACCTCAATGGTAAGTGGTTATGCAAGGTCTTCAAGTGTGAAGGCGGCTAGAGCAATGTTTCTTGGGATGATGGAAAAGAATGTGGTGTCTTGGAATGCCCTCATAGCTGGATATACCCAGAATGGAGAAAATGAGGAGGCTTTAAATCTCTTTGTTTTGTTAAAACGGGAGAGTGTTTGGCCAACGCATTACACTTTTGGGAACCTCCTAAACGCATGTTCAAATCTGTCCGATCTTAGACTCGGAAGGCAAGCTCATGCACATGTTTTGAAACACGGTTTTCGGTTCCAACATGGGCCGGAGCCCGATGTTTTTGTTGGGAATGCTTTGATAGACATGTATATGAAATGTGGATCGGCTGAAGACGGTCGACGTGTTTTCGAAAACATGATCGAAAGAGATTGGGTTTCATGGAATACAACAATAGTGGGGTTTGCACAAAATGGGAAAGCAATTGAAGCTCTTGAGATCTTCAATGATATGTTGATGTTGGGAGAGAAACCAGATCATGTCACATTTATCGGCGTTCTTTGCGCGTGCAGCCACGCGGGACTTGTTGAAGAGGGTCGTCGTTATTTTCATTCTATGGGATGGAAGTATGAATTGGAACCTCTGAAAGACCACTACACATGCATGGTCGATTTACTTGGTAGGGCCGGTTGTCTAGATGAAGCAAGGAGTTTGATAGAATCAATGCCAATGTCTCCAGACAGTGTTGTGTGGGGATGTTTGCTCTCTGCTTGTAAAACCCACGGCGACGTAGAGTTGGGTATGCACATAGCTGAGAAGCTTCTGGAGATTGACCCTGAAAACTCAGGTCCCTATGTCCTTTTATCAAACATGTATGCAGAGAGAGGGCACTGGAAAGACGTTACAAGAGTACGTAAACTGATGAGGGAGCGTGGGGTTGTTAAGCAGCCTGGTTGCAGTTGGATTGAGATACAGAGTCAGGTTCATGTTTTTATGGTTAAAGATGGAAAGCATCCACAGAAGGAGGAGATATATCTGTCGTTGAAGACTCTCACCAAATTGATGAGGCTGTTTGAGCTTGAGCCTGATTTGGAATGATACGGTTTCCATTCTTTTGGGTTCATGCACAGAGTTTCAGTCAAGGTAAGGACACTGCTCAGGATTAGTTTGCAGAGATTTATCGGCAGAATTTTCTAAGGTTAGTATTGCAGTTTCTTTACTAGAAGCTTTCTTGACTTGCCACTGAGATCAGTAAAAGCTTGTGTAAATATGCATATGGAAGGACCATGTGCTCCATTGAATCAAATCTTTGATCTGTGACAGAATCCTGGCCGAGTAACTTGTAACCCCCATCTCATAACAAGAGATATGTTACTCCAACTAGTGTGATAATCATAAAAAGAAACCACAAACAGAAAATGTTATTTATGTTTGTTTTTGTCATGAAAAATACTAAGCAAAGTCAAATTTGACTATGACCTTTTAATACTATGTAACATACATATTTCCTAGTGTTTATGTAATAGAAAAACAATAACAACTCAGTAAAAATCCCACAAGGGTTCCAAATTACTTCTTTACAGTGCAGTTGGAAGATGGCTTGTTGGTTGCCGAGGAACTTGGACAGCTGAAAGGATGCAAACGGGGAGGCCTTTCTTTGTCTACTCAAACACTTGAAGGTTTACTTTAAACCTCTCCTTTTTTTAAATTCTCCCTAGTGTACTTGTGCTAAAATGTACAGATGTAACCCCAGAAAAGAATCATTACTTAAGTCAACTTTCAATTTTTTGTGTAATTCTCGTAAAGCCAAGTGACATATGGAACCTTGCTTATTCGACATTGTAAACTTTTCGGGTGTGCACGTGCATAATTAACAAAAGTGTTTAATGATGAAGTATCATAAATTGGAACTGAAATCCACGTATATCCTTGAATTTATTACGCCCTGGAATGAAAGTACTATCCACAATGAGTCTCTAAGCTGTCCAATAATTTTCTTTTGCAGAAATTCTGCCTATAAACAAAAATAGTAAAAGCAGGGACCATGGACTTCACTTTTCAGTCTCTGCAAGTCACTTCAATGGCCAATGCCCACAATTGATGCATCCAAGACTAAATCAAAGTTAGTAAACATCTAAAAATTACTGCTTCCCCCAAAAAGTTGTGTTTTCGATCCTAATTTTTTGTTTGCACTCCAAACGAACACTCACTCTGTCTCAAATTAAGATGAAATTAATTGTTCTTATCCAACTGCATACGGGCCTATCTTTGCGCGCAGAGAGAATAAGAGCCTGTTTGGTAAGGGTGATCTGCCAGAAATGGCTGAATAGAAAAAACAACCCTGTAAAATCCCAACTCTGTTGGGGTCTTTTGGGGGTGGGAAGTGGGGGAGTCAAGATGTACGCAGTCTTATCCTTGTGAAATCAGAGACTTTTTCCATTAGACCCTAGATGCATTGTTGCATTTACTGGCTAACATGCAAGCGAAGTTTAATGTGCCATTTTTATGTAGTCCATTCTGCGCCCGTAATCAAAACATTGTCAACAATGACTCTTTTAGCTATATTGGCAATGGACGCGCGGGATAGGAAAAACTTATGGTAAAATCAATTTCAGAAAAAAAGAAAGTCAGAGACAAGTAGATGCCTTGCCAATAGGCAGAATATGCTGACGAATGCTACTCTATTTATATACTCCGTATTTCTTAATAGTATTCAAGATAGTGCATAGCTAGTAAAGTTAACTACTGCATTTATGTGGACAGGTCTCCGATTATATTTGGCCAAGGCTCTGAAAGGAGGACATGGTTTAACAGTTTCCTATCCTGAATCGCATTGTGGACTCCAAACATCAGAATCTTTGAACTCGGCGAAAAAACAACCTGATAAGAAGAGGGATTTCGCTGCTCTAGATATGCTCCGTGAAGTTGAACAGTGGAAAGATCATCGTTCGTAACGAGCAATCAAATCTCAGGTTTTGAACCAAAACATTACATTTCTGACTAGGGAAACTAAGTTGGTTTTGGATGTAAATGTCTGTAAACTAAGTGTGTTCATCTTGCAGTATTATGTACAGATGGAAAATGCTAAAGTCACCCCAACTCTCAACCCACCTTTCACTCCAACCGTCTCACGGATATCCGCGGACATTGAACAATAACGGGTGTTTATATATATGGGAGAAAGTGGAATGAAAGGCAGTGTGAGAGATGGGTGCCATAAACTTGTTCTTGTACAGACTGTGTGCAAGATTCATGTGAAGGTTGTAATTTTGTAAGCACCATTTAAATCACTATGAAGATGTTGAAAAAAAGTTTAAGGCCATTTTTCATATTCCATCTAATTTCATCAATCATCATGCAAATTTATTTACGTCTTCATCTCTAGAGCTTGTACAATTTATTGGGCCAAATTTGCCCAATAATTGTGCCGTGCCGCCGTGCATGGATCACGAAGCAGAGCTGCAGAGATCGCTCTTTCCATGTTCTTACTTCTTTTTCTTATCAAGTTGTCAGGTATTTCTTTTTTTTTCCCCTTTTGGTCTAAAAATTAGCTTATGTCAGTTATGGGTAATCTGTTATTTTGTTAATTATTGTTGAAAATTGAATTTGTTAGAGAATAGGATTATAAGACTATATGAGTAAATTAAAGAAAGCAAATTATTACAAAAAAATTAGGTCTTAAAAATATGACTATTATATTTTTTTTATTTTTTACAGAGATTATTTTTTGAAATTGTGCTTAAATAAGGTAAAATATTGTAAAGACTTGTACATAATATCCGTATATACAAAAATGGAGAAATTTTCAAAACGGAAAAACTAATACATTATATTGGTGCTGACCAAATTTGCCTCGGATGAAAAATTTTCTGGATCCGCCATTGGTTGAGGTTGTATGAGCTGATAATATGTACCTTCTTCAGTAAACACAAAATACCTAGGTGGCATTTTATGATTGAGATTTTTTCCATTAGTAGTCATAGCTCTGTCAAATATGTTCGTTAAATCGTTGTTAAGTGGAGGACATTTAGGTATTTTTCTTTATCTAAACTTATTAGCATTACTATTCTAAATAAAATTGTAAAATTGTAAGGATTTTGATTATTTTTTAAAACCCTATTCGGCTTATGGTTTAGGCTCTGTTTCGTTCAACTTGTTTTTTATGATCTGATCTGAATTTTTGTAGCTCTAATCTGATCTGATTTAATTGGATGTGATCAGATCTGATTTGATCTGATGTGATTTGATCTGGTTGTATCTGATCTAATCTGATCTGATTAATTATGATTTGATTTAAAATTCAAATCAATAATTTGATCTGACATTATAATAACTTTTGAAAATTGTTATGATAATTCATATCATAATATAAATATTTTTTTTATTTTATATTATTTTTTTACTGTAATAAGAATATTTATTTAATATTTTAATGATTAGTTCGTATATACATTAGAATAAATTTTTAATTCATATATACATTAAAAAGTAATTAAATTTAGATAATCAATATAGAGAAGAAATAGTATTTTTATTAAAATATGTCATCCTTATAAAATATCAATGTTAAGCAAAGAAATAATACATTTTTCTGCATCTTGTATAATACGGAGTAATATTACACGCTAGATGTGCTTGACAAAAAACGCTGTATGCTATAAATAATACATTGCATAAAATGTTACACTCTCATATATTCTCTTCAATCCCACTCATTGAACCTCAAATTTATTTTTTGAAAGAATTGTATTAAGTAAAACAAGTAAAAAGTATGAAATTGAAAATAATAAAGATGATAATAATAATTTTTAATTGAATCTGATCTAATCTAATTTTAATAAAAATAAAAAAAAAGTAGAAAAATTAAGTTAGAAGTGAAGTGGGCTTAATTTGCAGCGTGTCAGGAGAAAGAGTGTCATCCCCGATCCCGAATCTCGTTCATCGCGAACTGAAGCCTCCTCTTCCAGTGTCATCCCCGATTCCAACGATTCTTCTCATCATCTTCTCCAGACGGCTCTCTCTCATCCGCCATGGGTATGTTTTCCTCCATGGGTTAAATCACTTTACCTTTAATTCTTTACCAGTGAAGTATATTGTTTTTCTTTAAGTACTCTTTCAATTGTCGAGATAATTAGCAGTTTTTTTAATCATGATTTCGTTAACGGTGGATTATTTATTTTACTTTAGCTCTTTTAATGACAAGTTTTCAATGTTTCAACCTGTTGTTTTTGTGCTTGTTATCTTTGTTGGTTTCTTGGTTTTGAAGATTGAAGGGTATTTTTTTCTTTATGTAACCTTCGTTATGTGAGTTTATGTGCTACCTTTAAAAATAATATTTTTTTGGTAATGATATTTCATCATATAAATATATATAGTTATCTTTGGTGAATGAAGATATATATAATGTTAATAATTTCATTACTAATTGTGATTTGTCGACTAGTCCACTAGTCTCGTCTTCACCTTCTCGACTTGACTTGTTGCCCGGTAACTATGGTAGAGACTACAATTCTCTATTTTGCTTATTGGCTATTCTTTAGTGCTATTCTTTGTAGATTTGATATTTTCAGAACTAAAGTTTATAATTTGTAGCTTAAGTTTTCTGGATGGAAGCATCACTCTATGTGCTATTATATTTTCTATCCACACAAAAGGATTCTGCAATGTGCTTGCATTTGATTGTTATAGAAGTTGTAAAGGAGCCACAAGTGAACTCAAGACCAATCTATATTGAGCCCAAAGGCTCTATAGAAGGTCTGCAATTGAATATTTGTTTTCTTGTTAACTGATTATTCAGATATATGTTTTTAAATTGTGTTAAAAAAGCAAAATGTTGTCTGGTTTATGTTTTTGGGGGTGGATGTGGGGGGTTATGGGGATATTGCATACTATCTGAATGAAGTTACAATCATTCTATACACATCTTTCCATAAATAGCCTTTTATATTCGTCTTGTGTGGTACGGGTTTAGTTTGCTGGGTTAGCTTTATTAGTTACTCAAATATCTCATCTTATTTTTATTTGGAGCTATTTTTAAAGCTCGCCCCTCACGTGAGCTACGAGAGGTTATCTTGATTAAATTATTATTCTATGTTCGGCTTAAGCTGTATTTCTTATGTTATTTCATTCATTATAAAGATTTCACACAATGTTTTGTGTCCAGTTTCCTCTGTTTTGTTTTTTGTATCATACTCCAACCAATTAATTTCAACTGAGTGTGAAAGTTAGCACAGTGTTGTTCCCGCATCCTTTAAACACACATTGATATGGTCTAGCACTGAATATTTACCTTTTCTTGACAATAAATTTTATGTTTTCATCCCATTTTGTATTTCTTACAGAACAAGAAAAGAAAGCATCTGTTCAAGATGATGAAACCGCAATCCCCAAAAAGCGTCCCCTGAATGTCGTATTCATAGGGCATGTTGGTATGTGATTGTTTTCTCTCTTTGTGTGTGCGTGTATGTGTGTTGGAAATTATGTGGATGCTCTACCTAACAATTATTGATGTTACTCTTTTCTAAATGAACATCTGTCGGTTACATGGAAAAAGTGATCCCGCCAAATGCACAAGCGTTTGCAGATAGTTTTGCAATGTAGATTGCAAGCTACAACTTGGATTTGGAATCTTTACATAATTTCTTAACTTTGTGATGCACTTTTTTTTTTACCTTTCCTCTTTCTTTCATGCCTTTAGATGCCGGAAAATCAACCATTGGAGGACAGATATTGTTCCTTAGTGGACAAGTAGATGATCGTACGATCCAGAAGTATGAGAAGGAAGCAAAGGATAAAAGTAGAGAGAGCTGGTTAGTCTTTCTTGCATGTTTCAATTACTTGGCTAAATTGTTGTGTCTCTTAGCAATCATTTAATGTAGTGAACAGTCTTGGAAAGTTTTGTTTGGCTTAATTTAGCAATCCTTTTATGATTGCTTAGAATATTGACCTGCATTTCTTTTTTTGATCATATTAGGTATATGGCATATATTATGGACACAAATGAAGAAGAGAGGGATAAGGTACTCTCTTGTTTATTAGTAACTCCATAATAAAAAAAATCATGTTCAATTTTACGTTTTAGCTCATGGTTTTGGTGCTATAGTTTCATTATCATCATCATTATTGAACTCCTTAATCCCAACTATGTTGGGGCTGGTGGCATGAAATTTAAAATCAAATAATTATTTAAAATTAGTTAATATGGAGTAATATAAATTCATGCAAAAAGAAATTAGTTGCAAATATTCACGTAAATATTGTTGCTGCTCATTATCTTCTTTGGAAGGAACAATGAAATGAAATTCAAAAATGAAACATAGAATAATAGAACATAACCTTCCATCTTTACGTTGTTTGCTAAAGATAATTTCTTGAGGGGGGATATTTCATTATTGGTGATTGTAATTTGATGTGTAGGGGATTACTGTTGAAGTTGGAAGAGCACGCTTTGAAACAGAAACTACAAGATTTACTATTTTGGATGCTCCGGTAAACTCCCCAAGCAATGGCTTATGTTTTTTTTGGGTTTTACTTTCTTTTAAAATGCTATTTATGTGTTGGAGATTTGTTAGTTTCAAAGATTCACAAGTTGCTCTGTTACATTTGCATTCACTAGCTGTTTCAAATTCATTTTGGCCCTTGCTTCACATGGCCTGCTATTTCTAATTCCATTTTCTCCAGGGGCACAAGAGTTATGTACCCAATATGATTAGTGGAGCTTCTCAAGCTGATATAGGTGTGCTGGTAAGGCTTATTGATGCCAGGAAACTAGAGTTCAGTATGAATGGATTGTCTCTATTTTGAATGAATTTACTTTTTAAAATATGAAAAAAACCATTTGTTTTGGGGAGAGGGGGGATCCGCGGACTCCTTCCATTCCGGCATCATGTCGGAGCCAAGCTCCGGTGATTGGTTCTGGGAAGGATATGGTTGGAATCATCTGAACATTCATCTTTTGACAACCTTTGAGTTCCATAGTTTAGCTATCACAGTTTGCAAAAAGATGTTGTTAATACTTAAAAGTTAGGAAAAATGAATATTCTTTTACACACTTTGGACTAATTTTTCTATAGTTAAACTGCGGAATTTGGTGTTGGTCCAAGCACGGGAGTTGTAGTGGGTGTTGAGTTGAATCCAACCATGTTTGACCTGGCACCTTTTACCAGACCTCTCTAGCACGACGCCAGAAAGTGTGGAGTCATTTGATCGTTGTTCTGAACAATTACTTTGCCTTGTAATTTAGGTGATATCTGCGAGGAAGGGCGAGTTTGAAACTGGATTTGAAAAAGGTGGACAAACAAGCGAGCATGTTCTACTTGCAAAGACTCTAGGGGTTACAAAGCTCCTCATTGCTGTGAATAAAATGGATGAACCTACTGTGAACTGGTCAAAAGAAAGGTGCTTCTTTGAATGGTGTTTCTCAGTGTGATTGTTTTTCAGTTCTTTTATTTTTTTTCCATTTTCATACTGGAATTATATCTTTTCAGGTATGATAAAATCGTGGAGAAAATGACACCATTTCTGAATTCGTCTGGATATAAGAAGAAGGGTTAGCATTTAATAGAGATCTTTTATCTTCACTTGTGTAATCCAGTGCTGTAATGGAAGATAAAATATTATTGTGGCTTTTCCAAACCATCCAAACAAAACTGTTATATATCATCCCGCCCCATAAACACCATAAAGAACCCTTATCAACAATGGTACATCATTTTAATTTAAGAAGGTAAATCTATTATAAATACTCCAATATACCTATATCTTTAATTCTAATTGTTGTCTTAACTACATTTAACATAGTCAACCTATTTATGATGCTTTTTACGTAGTATTATAATAATAAAACATTCAATATGATGTAATCCAGCCTCTTTTGTTCAGGTAGTACTATTTTATTGGGACAAAGTAACCTACAGGAACATTATCCTTTATATGGGAATGAGAAGTATAAAACCGTATAAATAATTAAAGAAATGTGAAGCTTAATAAATTTCAATCTTCATAATATTCTACACAGATATGAACTGTCTAATAATCATCTTCTATGTCATCATTCATCAAGTCAATACTATCCCTCTTCTAACTTAAATGACGTCTCTTCAATGGATCTTTGTAATTCTCTTTAGATTTCAATTCATCATCTTTTTGACACACTTATGTTTTCATCTTTAAGGTTGAGGTCGCAGCCTTGTAGGTGGACCTTTTACTTTTGAAAGGTAAAAGTTTTGGCAGTTGTTACACCAAACAACAATAGTTCCTTTCTATGCCGGCCCTCTCTGATATGTGCTTCGGCTCGTATTAGAACCCTTTTCTAGATTTCCATATGAAATTGAGTATTTGCTACTTCGGATTCAGATTCTTTTTTGGACTGATGCAAGGGTTGTCTCATTAAGTATTATTAAAACTTAAAAGTGCATAACTCACACATATTGTTTTGTTTTACTAAGATGTTACACATTTTGATATCATTAACATCATTAACAACAATAGCCACACTTTTACTAAATATACCTCTTTTGATCATTTTGTAATTCATTAAGCCCAATGTTGTAATGTTGACATACTTTCAGTCCATGTTCTTTTGAACATACTCTGACTTCTCTATAAGTCTCCCACACTTAAAGGCTGCAGTCTCTATACCAGTCAAATATTTCCAATGTCCAGAATTGGATAAAATCCCTTCGCGCAAAGATTTTCTGTTGTGATTAATTTGTTTCATACTCTTATGTATTTATTTTAGTGTAAATAACGAAACTAGATTCGCTTAGAATCATCATTGCAAAATTTATCAATTCAATTTCTACTCTAAACTTTTTTTTTCTAAAATTTATAGATGTTCAATTTCTTCCCATTTCTGGGCTTTTGGGTTCAAATCTGAAAACTCGAGTAGATAAGAGTGTTTGTCCGTGGTGGAATGGCCCGTGTCTATTTGAAGCTCTTGATGCGGTTGAAGTCCCACCTCGTGATCCGAACGGTCCTTTCAGGTAATAGTTCTTCCCCCCTATTTGGCCACTTACCAACTTTCATATCTCCTGTTAGAAAGTTTGCCAGTAGTCTTTGTGGTTACTCATGCATTTTGTGTTTGTTTTGGCCACTGTCAGATTTCCAATAGAAGTGTAGAATGCTTTTCAGCAGTTTGTTGTTTAGCTAATTTGGATATAGTCTTGTAGCATTTGCCAGACCCCACTTGTGGCTCGTGGGACTCGTTGGGAAATTGATTAAATATTCAATAAAAAGAAAAAGAAAGAAGAAAAAAAAAGACAAATGGTAAACAAAGGCAGTGACACATTGCCACTTTGGGTTTCATTCTTTACGGCTAAGTTTTTAGCTAAAGTCAAAAGATGGATTTGCAATGATCTTTTGGGGATTTTGCATGCGTAGGAAATCAAAAGGAAATTGACAATCACTCTTGACCTCTTTGGTATGTGTGATTGTGTTTGGCTATTTAATGGTCATGAAGTACGCATGGAGTGTGTGTAGTTTATCACTCACCTAGAGAGAGAAATGAAACCAAGAAGGTTCTACACAAGAATTCCACCGGGAATATCCAAGGAGTCTTGGTGTGTTTGGGTGAGTGTGACAGTCAGTTAATGAGTGTGTGGAATTTAGCCTTGCAAGGAGGGGGAGACTTTTTTGTATATTGTCCTGAAATAGTGGAAATATAATTTTTCTCTCATATATCCTTCTTGTGTGATTCTCTCATTTTTCTGGCGTTCGCAATATTTTCAGTGTCTTACGCACTTAAAATCCCAACAGGATCTTACTGTGTTGTATGTCGCGTGTTTCCTTTTGCTGTACAAACTTTGCATATCTTATATGGTTTTGAGGATCTCTACTAACTCTTTGTGTATTTATTTGTAGAATGCCTATAATTGATAAATTTAAAGATATGGGAACAGTTGTTATGGGTAAAGTTGAATCTGGTACTGTACGTGAGGGTGACAGTCTGTTGGTGATGCCCAATAAGGTGCTTTTCATGATTCATGAACATATAATTATCTTAAAAGAGTGAATATATTAATCTCATTTTGTGGTACCATCTCAGAGTTTTCATTTCTTTTGCTTCTTAAGGCTCCTGTTAAGGTTCTTGCCATATTCATTGATGAAGATAAAGTGCGAGAAGCGGGGCCTGGGGAGAACTTACGAGTCCGAGTATCTGGGATTGAGGAAGATGATATCTTATCAGGCTTTGTTTTATGCAGTGTTGGTAAATACCATTCAACTATTTTCTTTGCTTAGTCTACTTTTTCAATTTTCAAAGCTTTATGTGTGGACAGGGTTTGCTCAATTTGTCTATTGTTATGCTTATATGGATGGGGTTCATCAAGTTATCATTATGTTTTTTTATACCTATATAATCGTGTGTTGATTTTTACTGAAATGGATCTTTGTCTTGGTGCAGTAAGGCCAGTCCCTGCTGTTACTGAGTTTGTTGCGCACTTGTCAAACAAGGAGTTGCTGGATAATGTATGAACTGAACATTACCTTGGCATTTTTATTCTCTTGTTTGCTTGTTAGTAACTAGGTTAATTGGGTAGATATATTTGCTCTGTTTTGGTTTTCAGGCAATTTTTACCGCTGGTTACAAGGCTGTGTTGCACATTCACTCGGTTGTTGAGGAATGTGAAATCGTAGATTTAATAAAAGAAATTGATCCAAAAACAAAGGAACCTAAGAAAAGGAAACCACTCTTTGTTAAGAACGGTGCTTTTGTTGTATGTCTCATTCAGGTTGGCTTCTTAACAGCACGATTTCTGCTCTGTGGTCTTCTTATATTGTGCAAAAAAGTGAATGCGAAGTAGCTTAATGTAACTTCTTGTTGATGTGTCATTGAAGATTTATTGCAATCTAATTTTGCCGAAGCAGTTTTTCATAAATTTGAGTCCCCCCTTTGCTTTTTCATTCCCTCTGCTAAATTGTCTGTTGATTTTGTTATACCGTATTAATTTTGTGCTTTTACTGCCTCTTCCCAGGTGAATAATATGATATGCATTGAGAAGTTCAATGATTTTTCCCAGCTCGGAAGATTCACTCTTCGAACAGAGGGTTTGGAACTTATTCTTTTTTGTTCCCTATAATGTGTGTGTGTGTGTAAATAATACATCATGACTTTCTTCGCCTTATTTTTTCTTGCAGGGAAAACTGTTGCTGTGGGCAAAGTCACTGATCTTCCCACCGTAGGCAAAAATGCATAAAAAAATCTTGTGCTCTCATTCATGTATGACTTATTACTTTTAACTGCATCTGAATATTTTGCTGTTTGCCTAATGGAGGGAAACAATACGACTAATTTTGTGAGTAAAAGACTCGTTTCATTCTATGTCAGTTGTGGTAGTAAAAGGGGTTACGTTGCAGACGTGACAAAGATACAACGCAACCATAATCGCACACCAATTTTGTGTACTGTGATTATCCTTGCTCTGATTTGAGGATAGAGGTATTTGTGGAGCATGCTGAACTCAAACTATTTAATTTTTGCCATTCACATTGGAGTGATCTTAAATTGTCATGTGACTCATGCCTAGTACAAGTTTGGAAGCTTGTTTTGTACACTTGGGAATGATGTAATGCACTTCTTTTAAATGTTGTTATTCAATAGGAAATCAAATGAAACATTTTAGCTTCTGTCGATCTGTAGTCAGAGTGACTATGCTTTGGGCGGTTAAAACACCTTGCATATGTGAAGTTCATGATGTATGGGCAAACGAGGTTAGGTAGGATTGGTTTGGGAATGTGAAGGGAGAAAGAACTGCAGAAGCCTCGATGTGGAGGGGTTCGTGGTAGTGGGTGGGAGTAGGGGAGAGGTAGACTTAGTTTGCTTCTTGAGTTTTTGTCCATGTGAGCCTTTCTTTGTCCTTAGTTTGCTCTTTACTTCTACTTTGTTTGCACTTTGTATCACCTTTGTTGGTTTTTGCTAGCTCTGCTTGAGTTAGGTGTCTTAGACACAGTTTCTCTACTTTCAAGTAAAGAAAACGTGTGTAAACACCTTCTTCGCGCCTTATTTTTTAGTGGGATTTTATTAGTTTTGTTATTTAAAACACTAAAAAAACACTTGTTCGGATAGTTTGACTTAGAGATGATCAAAAAGACTAGATTATTCGGATTGAACTGATTTCTTGAAAAAACTGATATTATTTAGGATAGAATTGCTACGATCATTTTCAAAATCAGTACAAACTAATCTGGTCTTCGTAAAAAATAAGTGACCTTTTGGATCGAGTAGTCTGGTCTAGTCCTTATTTTTGAACATTTTGATTTTTTTTTAAAGCAACAATAACCTATTCGATCCCTCAAAAACCACAAGTAAACACATACTCCGGGTATGTAGCTTTACCTTTATGTTTAAGACATAGAAGGATTGTTTTTGGATGATCCATGAGGAGAGTCAAAAGTTATATTGACTAATTACTATTTTCCTATTAAAAGTACATAAGTTTAACGATCTATTCTACTCGGGGTACATTATTTCATCATATCCTACAGTAAAAAAATAGTGAATCTTTGATATATTGAAAATTATTTTGTTCTTTAAAAATATGTAAAATAAAAAGTCTTACTTTTGACCATTTGATTGATGTATTTTGTTGATTTACAATACTACCTTCACCTCAAATTAAATTGGATATTTGCTATTCATAAGATAAATCTTATTTTTTTTCTTTTTTTTTGTTAAAAATTTGATAAAATAATATAGTTAAGTCACATCTTGTTTCGTAGATCTTTTGATATAATTCTTTAGTATGTAAAGTTTGTTTTTAATTTAGTTCGAATTATCTAAAAGATTGTATTGAAAATTATTTTAGTAAAACATTATACATCAAAATAGGGGATTAAATTGGGACGAAGCGAGTAACTATCAATGAAACATGAATAATTTTATCTAAAGTACAAGTTGCATAGGATTATCAAAGTAAATAAATTTTAATTTGTATTTTTTATACATTTGAGATTTTTTGTTCTGCTATGTTTTTAAATTTATAAAAAGTAACATGGAGTAGGATTTTCAATATGAAATATTTGGATTAAATAGTACTAAGACTTAAGTCATTTCCCTAAATAACATTTAGATTGTTTTATTCGCTAAATAGCATTTAAAATGTCCATAATGTCCAGTGATGACGAATATTTACTTAAATAATGACTAATGCATAATGACTAAAAATGTTACATTGGGAAGAAAAATACATGTGATGCTATTTAGGAAAAGTCATTATGTTTTAGTGCTATTTAAGAAAATTCTCCTTTCAATATTGATAGGATAAGCATATTTATATCAAAATTAAATCCTAAAGTATAAATGTAACTTCCTACGTTTGGAAATGTTTTTTGTCTTCGACTATTTAATTTACAATCTCTTAAGTCTAATGTAATAATTTCAAAATTATTATATAATTATATATATTTACACAAATATATTTTCTAAAAATTTAACATTTCAAAATTACGATTTAAAAAGAAATTATTGATATTAATTTTATATTAAAATACAATGTATTTTTTCCCCAAATCGAGGTTAAAATACGAAATGTATAATATATATCGAAATATAATGTATTCTTTTTGATACCGTACAAAATATATCGTTTCAGTATGAAAATTTATGTCGCCCTAATACCGACCTCAAAATATATGATTCATGATGGTTAGATATCAATTTTGATACAAATTAGAATAAATATATACGTACTTAGTTTATACTTAAAAAAAAGCCTTTAAAAATATTATATTTAAACAAAAAACCATAAAAAATGAATAACTAAATACAAGAAATGCGTACGAAACTTAATTTATATTCCCTCCGTCCTACCTTTCAAAAAAATTGCGTATCATAATCTCCTACCCATTTCTATTAAAAAACCACTTTTACCCCTTATTTTTTCAAACCCTACCTATCACATCATACATTTTTCCTTATAACCTACACATCTCATCCTACTTTTACACATCAAATCAAGATTATTTTTGGAAAGTCAACACAAAATTATCCTTCTCTTAATTTCCACTTTAGTCATAATGTGTAAAACTTTTTGGGACGGAGGAAGTATTACACAAACTGAAGAACAAATGATAATAAAATAATATTTTAAATGATTGTCAATATTTTTATATTGATCTATAAAAAATTAAAATTCAAATAAAAGTATAATTTGCATATAATAAAATTTGGACAAACTTTTCAAATTAAATTTATTATGAAATGTACAAATAAATAAAGATTTTTATTTTGTAATTTATTACTGTAGTATATATGTTCGATATTTATACCTTTCTCAAATATCCTACCAATCATCGGTTCAATTCTTTTCAAGTATATTTTTAATTTTTTAGTTTGGTATTTTTTTGATTGGGTATTTTCACTTTTTTTTTTTTTTGGGAAATTTCAAGTATCTATTGAAGACTTGTTGGGGCTCCATGTTACTAAGAATACTAACCCGTGTTTGTGGCAAACAAGATTTGTGTTGGTCTCATCAGATCATTTCAGGAAGCAATTTTGGACTCTGCATTGACATCAATTTTCCCAAATCAAGAAATCCCAACTCTCCCATCGCTCAATTCCCGGCGTCTCTCTTCACCGGATTCTCTCTCAGTTCATATATGTACGGAATAAGCCATGTACCACACCTGTGTAAGCTCAACTCTCTCCTTAAAATGTAAAGGGTGTGTTTGTTTTTCTTCAAACGACAATCCCTACTGTTGTACCATAGACAGATTTAACAAATACCCATTGTTCGATTCATCTTCATCATGCTGCTGTTGTTCAAATTCCATGTATAGACCCCCTTTAGGCACTTGTTATGTCTATGGTTTGAGGCAATCCTCTCTGATTCAGTGGTCACCTTGTAAAAGAGTCTACTTGACCAGCTTAGATAGGTGTAATACGGATTTCCCGGTTTCGGGCAGTGCAAGAAAGTGCTGTTATGATGAATCTTCTTGCTATTTGAATGAGAGGCGAGGGAAAGGGAGATTCGGGTCTCCTGGATTTAAGGAAAGAAGTGAGAGGGGTAGTTTCTGTGATGTTGGTGAGGCTGAGGTTTTGCTCGGATTGCTCAGCGAGAGTGTCGATGAGGAATTTGATGATTTGAAGAAGAGAAGGGGAAGTTCTTGGAAGAAGAGAGTGTTGGAGTTTGAAAGGAGTGGCATTGAGAGTGATCACATTCATAAGAAAGGAGATAAATTGGGTGCAGTTAGAAGGACAAAGTGGGAGGCTGAGCTGGAGGAGGATAGTAAGATGAGAAAAGAACATAGGAGGGTAAATGGGGAAGATGTTTTACTAGGGGGAGGAGTGGAGAAGAAGTGGAGAGCTGCTAGGGAGGTCATGGGGGGTAAAAATCTGGTTAGGCGAACGGCGAGAGAAGAGGATAAAGAGGTTTTTTTGCGCAGCGAGAGGAAAAAGGAAATTTGTGTACCGAGACAAGAGAAGGAGCAGGTGGTAAGAAAGAGTAACACTGAAAGGGAGATGAATGGAACAGGGGAAGATTTTCCGGTAGTGGATCACGGGAACAAAGTGAGACGAGAGGGGTCCACCTGCTCTTCATACTACTCGGCTTCTTCGAGAGGTGACTTAGAAAGCGATAATGAGGTGCAGATTGAGAAAGGGCAAAATCACGCCGAATTATCAAGGAGAAATGTGGAATTTTCACATTATGGTGAGGTAGGGCAACATGTTAGGACATTTGAGGGTCACTCCGAGGGACAAGGACTGATTTTGAGAAAGGAAGACGCGTCTGTGGGACCCTATGTAGCATCTCATGACATAGATCACAATCTTCGGCGAAAGAAATCCGAGAAGAGGCTCGGTGGCACTTCAATTGAGGAGAATGAGGTTAGGAAGAAGGAATCATCACATAAGCAATCGAGGGTTTCGTGTGTTGATGAGATTAAGCTTGGAAAAGAACTTGGTGGTTCTTATAAGGCTTGCGATGATCAAAATTGGGAGTCCACCTCAGCTGAACAAGTCACGCAACAGTCTGAGATCCGAATAAAGCACGAAAAATTTTTAGATGTTAGAGGGAGTTTTGGCAAAGAAGGAGTGGCTAAGGTCAGAAAAAAGATCGGTGAAGCTTCTTCGGATATCACAGAGGAGAAACAAAAGCAAGCTGGAGAGGTCACTGTTCAAGTGACTAAAGATGAACATAGAGCTTACATTTCTGAGAGGCAATCAAACACGGAGTTGATAGGCCAGGAAGAATATAAGAGAAACCTTCATTTGTCATCTTTAGAATCCAAAAGGAAATCTTCGCAAACAAGTGTAGGAGAAGGTATGAGGATTATGGAACCTCCAAAGCTTTCTGGTCAACCTACCAGTTCAATGCATCCAAAGCATCCATTGATGATGGGTTGTGAAAATGGAAACAGCGTGGACACACAAAAATCTCAGGCATATTCATCTTCTCAAGTGTCGAGTTCTTCGAAACTTGAATCAATGAGTGGTTTTGCAGCACAAAGACTTTCTTCTGAAACTGCACAAAGTGGTCTGACCGTACCAACAGAACATTCCAAAGATAGGTCATACCAAATGCAAGAAGAAAGTCAAGAAACACAAGGTGTGGTCATAAGGGATGAAAAAGTAAGGCATGAGGTTTCCAGTTCTGAAATTCGTACGGAAACGGAGTTGATTCTTGAGGGCGAGCAGCAAAACCCGAAAGTTTTGAGCCAGATCGAACTAGGAGAATCCCAATTGAAAGAAAAAGTTTCCACAACTTGTTTGGATGAAATGTGGGTAGACCAATCTATTCAAGAAACATCAAAAACGGAAATCAAGAGATCATCAGGACAGCCCCTATGGCATATTATCAGAGATATAGTTAGACTCCGGTGGATTTCAAGTTCAGGGTCAGGAGGACTGTGCCCGTCACACCAATCCACTACAAGTAGCGAAGCTTGGATTGCTGGGGAGAAATTAAAGCATGACAACAGATCACAACATGAACATTCATCTGACAAGCTTAGAATAGAAGATGTTCAACTTCAGGGAGAAGCATCCAATTCGTCCCATTCCGTTTCGCCAACCAGAATTACTAATTTGGTGTCCAACAAAGAAACGTTGCAAAAGACTGCCGAAAGCAGAGAGCTAATAGTTCCTTCATCAGCTTCAAGTGAAATTTCATTTCCTGAGGTTGAAGATCTGGAGGTGAGACAGAGAAGAAGGTTTCAGAGGGCGAATGAAGTTATGAAAGACAGATTTGATGAGTGGGAAGAAGCATACAAGCTAGAAACTGAACAGCGTAAAGCTGATGAAATGTTTATGAGGGAAGCTTTGCTTGAAGCCAAAAAAGCTGCCTGCAACTGGGAGGTCCCTGTTGGGGCCGTTCTTGTAAAGGGTGGAAAGATAATTTCTCGCGGATGCAACCTGTGAGTTTTTTTTCCCTTTTAAGTCTTTGTTCTCAAATAACTGTCCACTAAGGGTAAAAAAAATGTGTTTTTAGAGGAGAAAATTAATTTTATCACGCATTGACACTAATATCCCCATTGGTTTCCTTTGCATTGGGAGTAACAAGAAAAGGTCAAACAAATATAGGAGGGGAGAAAAGTCATTTTACTATGTTTTTATGTCATAATAATAAATAATAACCCATGTATAACCATGTTCCAGAGTAGAGGAATTGCGTGATTCCACTGCGCATGCAGAAATGATTTGCATACGGGAGGCTTCAAATATCCTTAGGTCTTGGAGACTTTCGGTAAACCCCATGCTTGACTTGTTTAAACATTGAATGTTTAGTTAAATCTCCCTGTAGAACATTGAACTCCATTTCTTTATTTTCTTTTTTTTATGAATGTGTTTTTCAATCTCATGTGATTCTGAACTGTATAGGAAACCACACTTTATGTTACACTTGAACCATGTCCAATGTGTGCTGGCGCAATACTCCAAGCTAGGATCGATACGGTTGTTTGGGGAGCTCCAAATAAGCTTCTGGGTGCTGATGGAAGCTGGATTAGGTATAAGCTCTTCTTCATACATACATTCTGCAGCTTATTTCAAACAAGCCATGTTTGTTAGAGAGCTTATATCAAAAGCTTGTCCTTGATTGATTCACAACTTTTAGCAGATTCATAACACAAAGATCACTTGATAAGCTCAAAAGCTCATATTTCAAGAGTTTCTTTTAGCACATAGATCACTCAATTTTATAAAACCTTTTTTTTTTAACTCAGTTGAGTGCAAATTTGACAGGCTTTTTCCTGATGGAGATGGCCAGCAATCAACGGATAAACCGCCCGCTCCGGTCCACCCTTTCCACCCGAAAATGAACGTGAGGCGAGGGGTATTAGCGTCAGAGTGTGCAGAATCCATGCAACAGTTCTTTCAACTTCGCCGGAAGAAGGAAAAGAAGCCTGAGCCTCCTCCACCGCGCCTTCCCATTTCCACCCATCCAAACAGGTTCCTAGCTAAGATTCATGATGCCTTCCATCTTATGTTCTGTTTGTAATCAGAATTAATCATAATAATTCTATGCTCTAAATTTCTACTAATAATTTATTAATTTGATAAGCTTTTAACAATTCTGATTTCTGAGTGTGCTAGTTTCAAACAAACACTCCTTCCCCTCTATTTTTAATTGACCATTATGACTTTGTTTATATATTATGGATTTATGGTGCATTAAAAAATCCATATTCATTTACCTTTTGATGTATCACTAAAGTCATAATGGTTATGCTTCAAAAAGATAGATACATCCTCTATTTTAGAGTATTCGCCCATTTTGATATATTTCGAGTCAAATGGGATGGGACGAACTTCAACAATCAATTACATAAAAACTACTCCCTCCGTCCCTGAAAACCTTTCTTCTTTCTTTTTTCATCCGTCCCAAAAAACACTTCTCTTTTCTATTAAAAAGTCACTTTTACTCCTTACTTTTTCATACTATACCCTACCTATCACATCATACATTTTTACTAATAATCTATCCATCAAATCATACTTTTACTCATCACATCAAAGGACATTTTTGGAAATTCAATACCAAAATACACTTCCCTTAAATCCCTCTTCAAAATCAAAACTCCCATGTTTTTCGGAACGGAGGGAGTACATTGCATGTTTTCTAAATTAATGAAATAACTTCTTGCTAGTTTTCAGCAAGATAAATCTAATGAAATTGTACTGATATGCAATGCAATTTTTATTTAACTGATAGATCAAAGTTTATCCAGTTTGATTTGAAAAAGTCAACATCGACTGATATCCTTGGACGAAGGTAGTATTTAACTACGAACTTTTGACTTTGTTTACATTTCGACAGAAATTCATTACAAAATATACAATTAATTCTTGTATACCGGCTATCATGTGTTATGATACTCAACCAATGTTATTTTTAATCCATTTTATTTAAATATTAGTGTAAAACTAAAAAAATAAAATTTACACCGTATATTTATAAATTTCAAACTTTATCAAAAGATCTATAAAAAAAAGGTAGCATGAGCACATGACTATTATTTTATCAAATGATAGCTGAAAATGGATAGAGAAAGACGATTAACTCCACTTGTCAATTAGGTACAGAGTATTATAATTTTTTAACAGTTTAGTTTTACAATTTCTATTTCGATCCATTCTAATTCAGGTATTGCTAAATTCACTTCTCTTTTTGCTAAATTTACCCTATTTATGAAAAATTTTCAATTTTACTCTTAAGTTAATCTACATCTTGCATTTCTTTATTTTTACACTTTAAGGGTAAATTTGTTCATTTGAAATCCCCCCCTCCCCCACACACACACACAAACGCATTTATTGGTAATATTAATATAACTGCCACTAACAGAAAATGCTAAATCAGTACTTGGAAATAATGAGATTTAAAGCTGTTTAATTTCAAATCTTTCATCGAAATGTGACTCTTAATGTTTTCAGCATACTTTTTTGAAACCTTTATAATACTATACGTAGGTTTTGAGAAACTAGAAGGGGTTGGGAAAAACTAGAAATTAAAAGAAATTAGAAGTTGGAAAAAATAGAAGGTATTTTAAAAAATAAGTTATACTCCATTCATTTATAATATTTTCTCTTCTTATTTGTTTCCATATCATACTTTTTTTATTTTTAGTGTTTTTTATTTTTTATTTTCTGCATTATGTCACATTATCTTTGTTTCAAACGAAACTTAATAATGTTTTTGTGACTCACATGAGTACTTTAGGCCGTCTGTAATGCCCCTTTCCCCAATACCGGCCCAAGGGTGGGTCGAGCAGGCCAATCAGACTGGGCTCAATATTTAAAGGGCCCAATTTTTTTATATTATGCATATATATGCAGTATTCTGCTATATTAAAAATTTCGCAAAGGCCCAACCTGTGTCATACGTATGGGGTGTCACAGAGCTCTCAACCCACTTGAGTTACCAATGTTGTTGATGTCAGTGTGTCACGCATAATGTAATATATATTTAATGTATTGATTGAATAAAATTTATAATTATTTTGAAAAAAAAAACAAGTAGTATCTAATATACTTGTCTAATAAACTTATAAAAATAGTTAAAAATTAAATAAACAAATTATTTATGTTATATTAAAAAAATTAATATGAATTATACCTAAAAAATAATTTTTTCAAAATAAAAAATACATCAAATTTTTGTCATCAATAAAAATTACTCCCTCCGTCCCGGAGTATTCGTCCAGTTTTGACTTTTGGAACTGTTCATCTAAGCACTTTGACTCATCAAATTCTCTCAATGTGTAAGCCTAAATATAGTCATGTGTGATCTTGTTTGATTTGTCTTAACATATAGATTATTAATATATAATTTCTATAATTTTTTAATATACAAATTACAAGACAAAATGGATTAAAGAAGTGTATTGAATGGTGTGTAAAAATGAAAGTGGACAATTTTTTAATATATTAAAATTGTTTTTTCTTATTTTTTTCTATTTCCAATCAACTAAATATAAGTGTAAAGTCTTACATACAGAAATGAGAGTATTATATAAAAAATACATTACCTAGCCTTTACTTTTTTGAATATGAGTATTGCCTTAGTATATTAGTTTTATTAGATACTTATTATTTATCTTTGATACTAATAAATAATAATACAACTAGTAAATAGAAAATGTGACGGCATATGCAAGATATTATTGAAAATTAATTAATGGGAGAGTGAAAAACACAAATATAATACTCCGTATCTAACAATATAATATTAAATATTATTCATTTAATTATAGTTAACCGAGTCGTTGACCCTTGGATTGAACAGTTAATCATTGATCCACTAGTTCGTCCGAGTTGACGTCTAGTCCAATCTTTAAGACAAATGTTTGTGAAGGTAAGTATTTATAAACTCTTTATTATAATATTGTACGTATGTCATTCATTTATTAATTTAATATAATTAGCTTATGCACTTAAATCCTATAAGACATTAGAAATAAGATCTTTAGGGCATCTTTTTCGGTCTCGGCCCAGACCATCAAATTCTTAGGACCGGCCCTAGGGATGGCAACGGGTCGGGTTCAGGTTGGATAGTAGTATACCCGAACCCGACCCAACTTTTAAAACCGAAACCCGAACCCGACCCGAAACCCGACCTTTTAAGCTAAAAACCCGACCCGATCCGAACCCGACATTTCAACCCGAAACCCGAACCCGACCCGAACCCGACTTTTAACTAATAATCAATTCAACGTATCCCAATAATTTTGAAATGATTAAATCTAATTTTTTTCATGTCTCTTTTTTATGTCTCATTTTTTTATTAAGGAATTATAAAAAACATAGATAGGCTTTTATGTAATAAAACATTCGGGTTTTAGTCGGGTCGGGTTCGGGTTTGGGTCGGGTCGGGTAAAATTATAAATCCACACCCGACCCGACCCGATGTCGGGTTCGGGTAAAAAATTTCGGGTCGGGTTCGGATTATTTTATTCTCGGTTCGGGTTCGGATATTTTAGTGGTCGGTCGGGTCGGTTAAGCTCGGGTTCGGGTTGAATTGCCATCCCTAACCGGCCCTGTCCTCCCCCTCCCCCCGCCCCCACATGGATCCACCGTGGCTACGTCACATTCCTCCCTCCCTCACGCGAACACCGCCCTCCTCCCTCATGGCCAGGACACGTGAGAGCATCTGTGGTCACGACCACGGTGCTCCACTGCCCGCCCGATCGTTTCTTTTTTTCTTTCTTTGCAATGGTCATGTTGACCCAAAGAATTAAACGTTTTTCCGCCAAATTTCAAACCTAGTAACTCCCTCTCTCTTCTATTCAAACAACCAAATTCCAAGAAATTTTGAACACAATCACTTCTTCATAATATCAATTTTTATTATTTTTTACAAATTTTATATTTCTACTCAATCCATGAATCCAAAAAATCCCAATTTTTTGTATTTTTACAATCCCAAAAATCTCCCCCTTCTATTCAAACGATCCGAATGCTGGAAATATGTTCGATAATTTTTATCGTCCAACTTTCGACGGATTTGAGTATTGGACTCCATCCCCGAACTTCTTCTTGGGTGGCTCTCAAGGTTTAGCATTTCTGAATTTCATCCCGGAGACTCAACCTCATTATTACATTTCGAAGATGCAATTTCAGCCCGAGGCGGAGTCCGGGAAGAAGAAAAAATATTCAAAGAAAAAGGCTCCACTTCAAAAAAAAATTGGTCGACATGGCGTTCCTAAGCACGAAGTATGAAGGTACGGGCGAACGTGATATTGCCGATACTGCCTTGATTGCTTCGAGATAATGAATGACAAAATAATAAAAGAATATGCGGCCAAACGTGATCGTGATTAAGTCTATATTTTTTATATTTCCTACTCCATCCGTTCTCAAAAAGAGTTCCTACTTTGAAAAAATGGAAAAATAAGGAAGTGTTAAATTGTAGTTAACTTCCAATTTTGCCCTTGATGTGATGGGTTAAAGTAAGATGTGATAGGTAGATTATTAGAGAAAAAGTATGATGTGATAGGTAGGGTATGAAAAAGTAAGGGTAAAAGTGGTTTTTTAATAGAAAGTGGAAGTGTTTTGTTGGAAGTGAAAAAAATGAAAGATGAAGTGTTTTTGAGAACGGAGGGAGTATGTTTTTCATGTTTTCCTTTCATGTTTTTTTTCTTAATTTATGTAATGCATGTGTGTGCTTTTCTTTTATTCAACATGACATTTTTTAATTAATAGTATTTTTGTACAATAATTTGTTATAATTTAAAAAAGGAAAAAAATTATAAACAAAAAAAATTAATAACGAAAAAAAGTTAATTACGAAAAAATAATTTATTAATTACAAAAAAAATAATTTTAAAAAAAATTAGAACGAAAGAATTAATATTATTATTTTATAAAATTTATAATTTAATTTGACAAATATGTAATTATTTATAAAAAAATAAAATGTAATCATTACAATGATGGTAAGGTATTACAAGTGTAAAACGGGTGAGATAACAAGTACAATCATTGTTCAGGTGACGCTGAGTTATTGATTTGGGTGAACGCTGATATGGTTGAATACTTGAATGGCAAAATAAAAAATCAAAACTCAAATTAATAAACTTGATAAAAAAAATCAATACTCAAATTAATAAACTTGTAATAATAATATACTGCGAATGGAATTTGGGATGTTATTATAATTGTAACCCAGTAAGCAATTATTAACCCATTATTAACCCACGTGTCAAGTTTTGAGTGGAAGGACGTACATTGTCCATTTTTTGAGTGGGTACCTTAGGAAAACCCTAAAACATTTACTACAACAAATTGTAATGACGCCGCCATACTTTGTTTTATTGCACGCCGGGTTACGTGGCATGATTAAAAAAAGAAAAAAAGAAAAAAAAAGAAAGAAACCTGGAGCCCAAGGAAAGGCTAGGGAAATTAGGTCATCCAGCTATTTTTATAAATAAGTGTGCCCCCCCCCCCCACTGCATACTCTCCTTCACAACTTTTATACATTCACTTATTCCAGGAGATATATAGAGAGAGAGAGAAACAAAGATAATCGATCGAGAAGATGATGACGACGGAGAATGGTCTCCGTTTCCGGCCAACTGACGCCGAACTGCTAAAGATGTTACGGCAGTTCACTGACGGGGAGTACACCGGCGGCCTTGTGGAGCGACGTGACCTCTACGCGCATGAAGAGCCCTGGGAGATTTGCACCGGCCGTGGTACGGCGGCAGCCGAAGACAACACGTGGTACTTCTTCACGGAGTTGAAGCGGAAACCGGCCAGCAAGGGTCCGGGGAAGAGGTTTATCCGGTCGGTGGGGAAGGGGACGTGGCACGGGACCAGTAAAGTTGAGACTATTTTCAACCCCGATCGGAAACAGTCTCTCTTAGGGTTCAAGAGGAACTTCACCTACTGGCGGGGAGATGATGAGGAGCGCAAGGGCGAATTCGTCATGAATGAATTCTCTCTCCCGGAAGGCACCGCCAAATCTGACCGCAAAGATTTCGTCATATGCCGGTTGAAGAGGAAGAAGAGAGGACCAGTCCACGACCACAACGCCGATGTCGCGGAGGACGCGCTAAGATTGATGTTATTGTCACACGAAGAACCAGAAAACAATAACGATGATGATGTATCATTTTCGTACGACGAGTTGTTCGGCGGAATGGAGGTGGAAGACATGACCGCCGCCCCCGGCCCCACGTTATTACAAAATGATGCCGGAAGTAATGAGACATATCCATATGCATGCACCACCAATAATACGGCGGCGGTGGTGGCGGCTCCTCTTAGTGGGGTTTCTGGTGATACAACATGGACGCTAGAGATGGTTGAAGATTTCTTGCTAAACGACGACAACGATGACGTTGGCGGCGGGGACGCAGCGGCTAGTGCGGCGGCAATTCAAGAAGATAATAAAGCTTATGATGAATGGGTTTCGAGTATGTTGGATGACTTTGAAGTACAACACGGCGGCAGCGGCCACTCCCATATATGATCGAAGAATTATGATCGATCATAGTTTAAAATTGATGTATGTAGTGTTTTCATTGGTTGTTATGAATTCATTCAATTATTCTTTCATTCATTGTAATGGTTTGTATGATTTGATGAGCGAAAAATATATAAAAGCTCCTTTAGTTTCTAGTAGTTACGTTTTTTTAAGGCTAGGGTTCTTTCTTTAATTTCCTAGTAGTGTAGATTATTATTGTATCGATCAAGAGAGTCGTTGAATCACAAAATTAGGGTTTATATGGGAGAGTTTTTCACCATTACATTAACACAATTAATTAATTAATTAAGCTGATTGAAATTAATTAAACTTCTGATCTTGATGTTTGCATCTTTGTTAACTATAGAATTAATTCATTTAATTAAGGATACGTACGTAAGCATTTTATAACTATGTCAGTTGCCAAGCTAGCCCTTGTTTGTTTTCAAGTACATGAGCACTTTATTACTTTCTCATGCTGATACGACCTTGACCACACAAGATGAGGAAGTTGGGTCCGAAGAAACGACGTCATTGGTAGGGGCAAGGCGCAGTGAACGGGTTCGAAACAAACCGCGTTGGCAAACGGATTTTGTTATGCATTAGTTCTATTTTATTCTTTCATATACTTAATTTATTATTTCATAAAATTGTAACGTAGATTTTCCTAGGTGAGCGAATTATAAGCTCCTTCGAGGGTTTCTTTACAGTTCTTTACCTCGTCGCTTTTCTTGAACCGTCAGGATAGATAACGTAGACGTTAGGGTTTGGGACTCTCTACCTATAAATAGAGATATACCCATTTACATTAATGATAAGCAATAATTAAACCTAAAACCCTATTCTCTCTTCTCCTTCTTCTCCCCCGCCGCACCAGCGTGTGTGTTCCCCTTCTCTCCCTCTACCTCTTTTCTTTTTCCCTCTTCAACCAGTTCTTGACAGCCCGGAGGAGCTCCGATCCTCTCCTTGACGATACTTAGACGTATCACATGCATACTACGGAGTATGTCATATAGTAGTACTTGTACGTATAGTAATTTGTAGCACTTTGAATTGTTTTCCAATTACCTAGCGAATAGTACTCCACTAATCTAATTTTCAGAATTTTGTACTTCGTATTGAAATTGATCGATAGGTTCATGTCTTCTTTTCTTCGCAATCGTCACTTTTTCTCTCATCCAAAATATAATCATGAATGGGAGTCTCCATCTTGAAGATAAATTTGTTTTTTAAAGCCTTGGGCCGTCCCAATACTGATGCTGGGATATCCGTGAAGAGGAAAAAATGTTCAAAAAAAAGGCTCCACATCAAAAAAGGTGACCGACATGGCGTTCCTAAGCACGAAGTATGAAGGTACGAGCAAACGTGATCTTGCCTTGATTGCTTCGAGAGAATGAATGACAAAATAATACTCCCTCCGTTCCACAAAACCCGTCCCTTTCGTTTTTTTGAATTCCCTAAAACACTTCCACTTTCTATTAAAAAACCACTTTTACTCTTACTTTTTCATACACTACCTATCACATCATACTTTTTCACTAATAACCAAACTATCACATCTTACTTTTACACATCACATCAGAGACAAAATTGGAAAGTCAACCAAAATTACACTTTTCTTATTTTTGCCACAAGTCAAAAGCGGAAGGGTTTAAAGGAACGAAGGGAGTAAAAGAATATTCGGCCAAACGTGATAGTGATTAAGTCTAGATTTTTTATATTTCCTATGTTTTTCATGTTTCCCTTTAATGTATTTTTTTTCTTAATTTATGTAATGCATGCACGTACTTTTCTTTTATCCAACATGGCGTTTTTTTAATTAATAGTCTTTTTGTAAAATAATTTGTTATAATATAAAAAAGGAAAAAAATATAAACAAAACATTATTATTAACAAAAAAAATTAATTACAAAAAAAAATTTATAAAAATAATTTCGAAAAAGTTAATTACAAAAAAAATAAGATGGAAAAGAAATAAAGTTATTATTTTATAAAAATTATAATTTAATTTGAGCAGAAAATTAGAAATAGGTAATTATTTATAAAAATAAAAATGTAATTATTGCAGTGGTGGTAAGGCATTACAGATGTGAAATGAGTGAAATGATTAGTATAGTTAATGCTGAAGTGGCATTATTGAGTGACTGTTGATTTGGACTGAACACTGGAATTAGAGATAGTGTTACAATTTTCTGAGTAATCATTGTCGACTGGCCGACCACAAAAATCAACAAGTCATTTTTATATTACTGATAATCTATTCATCATATCTTAGTTTTGGAAAGTCAACACTAAAATATATTTTAATTTTCCAAAAAGTCAATAAGGGAACGACTTTAAGAGACGGAGTAAGTATTACTCTCATTAACATTTAAATAATGTTTTAAGTTAAATTTGTTAAGGTCTTTTGAAATATGATGTGTTTGGATGCTAATCTAATACTCTCTCCGTTCCACAAAGCTCTTCCTCTTTCGTTTTTTTTGCTTTCCACAAAACACTTCCACTTTCTATTAAAAAACCACTTTTACCCATACTTTTTCATACCCTACCTATCACATCATACTTTATCACTAATAACAAAACTATCACATCTTATTTTTTTCCATCAAATTAGGGGCGAAATTGAAAAGTCAACCAAAATTTCACTGTCCTTATTTTTCTCCAAAGTCAAAACCGGAAGGGTTTTGTGGAACGAATGGAGTAACAAAACTCCTTTAGAGTTACTCACGATCAGTACAACAAATAAAAATGTACACCAACCAAGTAATCAAGAAGTAATTAATGAGGTTAATGAGGGCGTCATACTATTTGCTTTTAGTGCACGCAGCCATACTAATAAATAATATTAAGAGTTAAATTAAATTAAAAAGGAAATTAGGGCTACTTCTTCGTACCCCGTATATATATGTGTCTGTGTGGCGTGACTGCCGTCAATACCTCAAAACAAATTTCATACGGAGTAATAAAGAAGAGAGAGAGAGAGAGAGAGAGAGAGATCAAGAAGATGACTGAGGATGGCCTGCGTTTCCGGCCAACTGACGCCGAACTGCTAAAGATGTTACGGCAGTTCACTGACGGGGAGTACACCGGCGGCCTTGTGGAGCGACGTGACCTCTACGCGCATGAAGAGCCATGGGAGATTTGCACCGGCCGTGGCACGGCGGCAGCCGAAGACAACACCTGGTACTTCTTCACGGAGCTAAAGCGGAAACCGGCCAATAAGCGTCCTGGGAAGAGGTTTATCCGGTCCGTTGGGAAGGGGACGTGGCACGGGACGAGTAAAGTTGAGACTATTTTCAACCCCGAGCGGAAACAGTCTCTATTAGGGTTCAAGAGGAACTTCACCTACTGGGGAGATGACGAGGAGCGCAAGGGCGAATTCGTCATGAATGAATTCTCTCTCCCGGAAGGCACCGCCAAATCCGACCGCAAAGATTTCGTCGTATGCCGGCTGAAGAGGAAGAAGAGAGGACCAATCCACAACGACAACGATGTTGCCGCGGAGGACGCTCCAAGAATGATGTTATTGTCACAAGAACAAGAAAACAACAACGATGATGCCGCGGAGGACGCACCAAGAATGATGTTATTGTCACGCGAAGAAGAAGAAGGAAACAACAACAACAACAACACTAACGATGAGGACGTATCGTTTTCGTACGATGAGCTGTTCGGCGGAATGGAGGTCGAAGACATGACCGCCGCCCCCGGCCCCGCGTTATTACAACAAGATGCCGGAAGTAATGAGACATATCCCTATGCATGCACCACCAATACGGCGGCGGCGGTGGCGGATCCTCTAATAAGTGGGGTTTCGGGTGACACAACATGGACGCTAGAGATGGTGGAAGATTTCTTGCTAAAAGACGGCGACGATGACGTTGGCGGCAGGGAAGCAGCGGCTAGTGCGGCGGTGGCGATTCAAGAAGATAACAAAGCTGATGATGAATGGATTTTGAGTATGTTGGATGACTTTGAAGTACAACACGGCGGCAGCGGCAGCGAGCACAACTCCTTTGATGAGTTCCCTGGTGGTGGTTCAGTGGCATCACCCGGCCATATGAGTTTTGGTCATAACTTTGATGAAATGTTTTTGTAATGGAATGATTTGTAATCTTTCTGGGTTTTCTAACGGTTCTTCGTATCAAAAGAGTGGAACCGCATGTTATGCATGGTGTGCATGGGCCGCGAGAGGAGGACACGACGCGCAAGAAAAGGGCAACGGGCCGGGCCAAGATGAAACGGGCTGATGAGGAAGCAAGGGTTCACGAGGAGGAGCGTGGGGAGCCACGCGAGCGACGGGCGAGAAGACCCCGGGTTGGCACGGGGATTATGTTCTCAAGTGAATTAAGAGTTTTATATTTTAATTACATGTAATAGATTTTCTTAGGTGGGCGTATCATAAGTCCCTTCAAGGGTTTTCTTTTCGGTTTTTTCCCTTGATACTTTTTTTGAACCGACAGGGTAGCGTAGAATTAGGGTTTTCCCATATGACTAAAACATAATGACTTTTCTAATATATGACCATATGTTTTTATTTCCCAATGTAGGACCTTTGGTCATTATCAAGTAGTCATTATTCAAGTAAATGTTCATCATTATTAGACATTATTCCTCCCACTAGGTCATTATTAAGTCCTATTTAGGGAATAAAAAAGTTTAAGTTTTAAATTAGGAAAATCATTGTGTTTTAGTCCTATTTAGTGCAAATTTCACTTTTCCCATAGCTATAAATATTGGTATTTTATAATAAAAAACCCTAGTTCCCTATTGGAGTTTGAAGCACTTGAAGCCCTTCCTGACATTTTCGTATCACCGCATAGGGTTTTAGAGATAGTCTTTCAACATCACATTCATACAATTAAGTTGATCCAATCCAAATTAATTAATCGGACTTTTGTTCTTGATGTTTGTTTGCATGCATGCATCTTTGTTACCTTATACTACCTCCGTTTCTTAAAAGAGTTCCTCTTTTGACTTTAGGGTAAATTAAGGAAGTGTTAAATTGTAGTTCACTTTTCAATTTTGACTTTGATGTGATGGGTAAAAGTAAGATGTGATAGTTTAGTTGTTAGTGAAAAAATATGATGTGATAGGTAGGATATGAAAAAGTATGGATAAAAGTGGTTTTTTAATACTAGAAAGGAGAAGTATTTTAAGAAAAACAAAAAAAATGAAAGAGGAAGAGTTTTAAGAAACGGAGGGAGTAGATTTGATTTATAGAAACCATCCTAAATAGGACTAAAACATAGAGAAAAGTACCAAAATAGGACTTTCATGTTTTTTTTCCCAGAATAGGACTTTGCATTGTGGTAATGTGACTTTGCATAGTGGTAATGTGGCAGTGTACATGTGCAAATTACTATACTTTCTTGGTAATATATATGACCATGTTTGGTAATGTAAGTCCTATTTCGGGAATAAAAACATGGAAGTCCTATTTTGGTATATCTTCAATGTTTTAGTCCTACTTTGGTCTTTCTCCCTTTGATTTATTAAAGAAAGATACTTAAGCAGTGTATTACTATGTCAAAACCCTTAATTCTTTATTTACTACGTACTCCATATATATGTGTGTGTGTGTGTGAAATGCTTGGTTCACAAACACAATTATCACAAAATTTACAAATTTAATTACTATTTGTAAACTTTGATAAAAAAATTAAATGGTCTAAAAAATTTTAAATTAAAAATTTAAACCATAAATACTCCGTAAGTTTGTAGAGTTTGTGATCATTTTGTTTGTGAATGTAGCATTTCTCTATATATATACGGAGTAAAGAATAATAATAATAATACTCCGGGGTAATAAATTATTCTTAAAATGTTAATTATGATGTGGAGATATAGTACGTACATAATTAATTTGTACCACTTTGAATTCAATTAGCTACGGAGCACTCCAGTAACTTAATACTCGAACCAGTAATATTTATAGTCTCTTAAATTTGGGAATGAAGAAATAAATGATTGCGTAGAGAAGTGATTCGCAATAATGATCTCTATCACAAAAATATGCATGTTAAAGCAACATGAAATTGTGATGTAAATTTAAAATCAATGGATTTATTTTGAAATATATTGTTGAGATTAAATGAGACATGCATATTTCATATTTTTATACTCTGTATATACTCCATTCGTTCTCCTATGTTGGTCCACTTTCAAAGTGGCACACATATCAAGAAGGGAGATTAAAGTGTTTGAAATGTCTATTATGCCCTTATATAAAGCAAAAGAGTCGGTGGACAAACATATAATCGTGCTTAAGGACTTTATAGTAGCTCATATATACTTCATTTTTGCTTTTTTCTCTCTCTCTCTCTCTATGCTTTCTCTCGTTTTATTCTTTCTTCAAGCAGGCAGCCGTCTTTCTTCATCCTCCTCGATCTTGTTATCAAGCATGTCTCCCAACTTATATGTTCTTCAAATAAATCATGTTTCATAAAAAGATAATGAAAGAGAAACACGTAATCAAAGAGAGAAAAACACACACAAACTCACAGATGACACTAGAGCACACATATATCATGCATCCAAATCACTCTACAACACTTGAAGAAAGGAAAACCTATAATAGATCGAGTTGTGGTGAAAGAACTTGTTGGGCAGTTTCACATAATTTCAATTTTCAAAAACTAAGCAAAGATTGTGGGCACAAGCTAAAGAACAAATCAAAGAAGCTAAGTAAAAACAGTTGGTGTCATGAGCAGGATGAAAGGGAAGTCCAATGATGCAAGGGAGGGTCTGACTCCTACAGTTGAGCAGGTGGACCTCAAAGGAGTGGAAAGTCCAATGATGTGAGTTTTAATAGAAAATGGAAGTATTTTGATAAATGAAAAAAAAAGAGAAAAGATTTTGGTAAACAGAAAGAGTAATTAGTAGAGAGTATCCCACATCAAAAAAGTGAGAAAAAAATAAATGGTATGTAGTATATAATTTCTTGAGTTCAACTACTAAGTAATCTATTGAATTCAATTTTTTAATGTAGTTCAATCTGAGTATTTTAATTTCCAGTCCTGTGCGATCCCTGCCTCATTCTAAATTCTATCAGTAATACTTGCACTTATTTTAATTTGTACTCCGTAGCACTTTGATTTCTAATTCGCTACGAACGTAGTAGACGTACTTTGGTAATCTATTACTCAGAACATGTAACGTTTAGTACTTCGTATTAAAATTGGGAAGAAATAAATAATACTCCCTCCGTTCTGAAATAGATTACAATATTTCCTCACATTTTTGTCCCAAAAAGGATTACAAAATAAATAATTTTATAGTGATTTGACTCTTTTACCTTCCTCTTTTCTTTTCTGCCAGTCACTATTCACACTATTTGGGGGGATTTGGGGGGTAATTTGAGGAAAAAAAATTTGATTTGACTCTTCCTTAATTTCAACTAAAAAGGAATATTGTAATCTAAAGTGGGACGGAGGGAGTATTGATGAAGAGTTATTCACATAAATAATTTCATAGAGATATTGTTACAAAAAAATACTCGTATATAAATAGAGATATACTCCGTACTTTGTTGTAGTCATCAGTCAAAGTATTGCATTAAAGGTTGTGAAAAGTCAAAAAGAAGTTTTGAATGAATTCAAGGCAATGAAAATCAAATTTTACAAATATTTGAGGAAAGATTAACAATTAGCTACACGCCATATGCAAATTATACTGAGTGTTAACAAAAGAGTTGCTGTAGTGTAGTGGTTCTCACGTTAGTCTTACACACTAAAGGTCCCCAGTTCGATCCTGGGCAGCAACATTCTTTTTTTCTTTGTTTTATGCCCTTCCATTATGCCGTTTACTCATCTTTTCCTTCATCAGTAAAACATTTTGTAATAACAGATTTTTTTTTTTTTTTGCACTATAAACTTATTACTCCAATGTAATAATTTTCCAATGAAGAACATGTTGATTCATTGCTAAAAGAATGTAGCACTCAGATTGTAAAAATATACTCTATCTGAATATATTAGTTACAAGTGAGATTTAATACATCCAAACACTTGCATGAATTGTGTGACACATATTATTGTTACATAGAGATATCACAGGCAGCAAGAACATGTCAAGTGTGGTCAACCACCATAGTTAGCAAACGTATATATTCGGCCATATAACATCAACGGAGCTGATACCGAGAGCAACAAGATGAGAATCGCCATGAACGCGCGTCTTCTGCTCTTACGATGATCATGTTCAGTTTCTATGTGGAGGGCATTATCGTCCACATCTTCCACCTTTTTTTCGGGTTAAACCGATGAAATAAACCACGAATGAATCAAACACTTCAACGTAACGGTCGTAGCCTCGGGAAAGGTTTTATACTTATAAAAAAGTAATGTTATGTTACCTGGGTGCTTCTCAGAGAGGATTCTAGGGGCACCTCCTGAGGATTTTCTTGGACAACAAAATTCTCTGTTAAGGGTAATTGTTCTTTATCTTCTGAACTTCTGTTCATCTGTAACCTCTTGGTCAACAATCTGTTTTCCTTTGTCAAACAGCATAACTGCAGCAATTTATATATACGTTGATTTGTGCTCTTATATTTGTTTGATGTGTGATGATGGCTCACACTCATAATGAAACAAAATGATGGGTAGAAACTAGAAATTAAAGGCAAACCTGTTTTTGTACCCGTTCTCGTTCTACTGCTAGTTCCATTACCAAATCCATTATAAGCTTTGTCTTAACATTAATGTCTTTTGCGCTGGCCATTTTCTCAGCATTGGCTTTACTCAAAGAACCCTCCAAACTTCCCACTCTGCCCCTTAGGTTGACTATTTCAGCGTTGAGCTCTGAGTTGAGTTCAGACAAGACAATGCATTGCTCCTCTGCAACTTCAGTCTTGTTTTCTGCTACTGAAACCTTTTGCTTCAGCTCGTCGATCAATGTCTCCATGTCCCAAATGGCAGAATACAGCATGTTTTGCTGCTCTTGGCTTGCCTCAGAAGATGCTTTTGAATGCTGCAATTGGATTTCCAACTCTCTTACATCTTTCTCAAGTAGGTTGGCCTTTTTTTTGTGGCTGTCTTTGAGGAAACTGAGTTCTTCGCTTAGCTCCAAGTTTGTCTCTTCTAACTGTAATGCTTTTGCCTCGGCGCTCTCAGCCCGGGTCTCCATTTGGTAAGCACCTTCTCTCAAAGATTCAATTTCACTTTCCATTTCTTTGATCTGGTCACGGCCCACTTTGACCAATGAATTCGCGTGTGCCAGTTTGGACTCGGATGCGCTTAGTTTTTGCTCTAACTCTTTGATGTTTTTTCGTGCTTCGGAGTTTCCAGCTTTGAGCAGCGCAATGCTTTTGTCAAGACTATGAATGGTGAGATCTTTGGCATTTGAGTTTTCCATGCAAGTTTCTAATTTGGATTGCAAATCGCGCTCTCTTTGAAGGGAAGAGTTCATGTTTAGGTTCGCCATTTCGAGTCTCCCTACCATATCTTTGGAGATGCCCATGAGAACCTCAACTGTGTTTTCTGCCTCTAAAAACCTTCCCCATATTACCTCCGCGGCTTCTTCCATGTGCAACGTGACTTGTTCTCTTAGCCCAAGCTTCAGTTTCAGATCGTCTTCGTTCTGTTTCATAGCCATTATTTTCTTCTCAAGTTCCACTTCTCTTGCTAGAGACTTCTCCAGCATTCTTAAGACACGCTTTTCTTGCGGCTTCAAATTCAACCCGTGTCTCCCTGTCATGCTCTAGACATGTTAGTTTTTTGCTCAAATGATCTAAAAAAAAGTGTTGGAAGAATGAAAACTCTGCACTTTTAAGAATCCAACCATTAAACTCACATTCATCTTGATCAGAGAAAAGGGAGCCAACCATCAATGGCCTGTCAAGCTGCATCTTCATCTTAAGAATCCCTTCTTTCAGTTGCCCGAGCGATTCTTCTGAGCTGTGGAACTCATTCTCTTCCTCCTGTGAACAAATCTTTTGGCGGGTATCAAGAATCAGATCGTGCACACGACTCACAAAATCATCCAGTTGTCTTAGCTCGGCCTTGAGAAGCACATTCAAGTGGTGCAGTGTGAGTGCTTTCTCGACCGAATCCACAGAATCATTGTTGTCTTCATCCTCAACCGCCATTGCTTCTTCGACTTCTTCTTGTTTTGTAAGCACAATCGTGAGAAGCTGGCCAAGATTCGCCAGTTTCTCAGAAGAATATGCAATGTCCAGGTTCACTCTACTCAGCAGTTCCATTGAACTTTTTACCTCTTCCATGGCCTTACTAGGCTCTAACCGAAGGACATTCATTCACTCCTTTTGTCCCATAAAAAACACCCCTTTTTTCGACAAAGATCGAGGTTTTAAATGTCAGTGCACAACAACTATTGGAAATATATGCAAAATTTATACACAATACACACATATGACCCAAATCTATTCTATTACATCTAGCAATGAAGCAATATGTCAAGTAACCAGCTCAATCAAAAGTTCAAGCTCGTGGTTTAAGATTCTATTCCGGGTATATTCTAAGTTCTAACACGATAAAGCTTGTTTCCCACAAATTCACACAAATCAGATGTGAATTGGTGAGCAGCCCAAAATCTTTGTCAAAGAACTGGCTCAAGGACAAGTTCAAGTTTGTGGTTGAAGACTCAGAAAAGGAATAATAACCCAACAATCATCAAACAGGACTACACTAAACAATCTTTATTATAAGTGGAATGATTCATAAAGAAAAACTTTTTTTATGAATCATCAAAAAAGCTTCATGATTGTTCATATATATATATGGCTATATGCTCAGTCACTTCCAGAACAAATGGGTATTGGAGAAAATCTGGAACAAGAATTCAAAGAGCTTAGCAGAGAAGTGGGAATCCAGTGGAACACATTACAAGCAATGCCTTAGAATCAAGACCCAACAAAGATTAACTACCAGTGGGAAAAGAAGAAGAAGAAGAAGAAAAGAGCAGAAATAAGAAGAGATACCTGGGAGGAAATTGGGCAACTGGGTACCCTTTTGGCAGAAAATGTGGATTTGGAGAAGAAATTGAATGTAAAGATCGAATGGGAAGAGTATTGGTCATTGGCACTCATTGAAGAGGGAGTGGGGTGTACCTGAAAGTGAAAGGGAAAGAGTGGGTGGAGGAGATGAGTTTCTGTGGGAACTCTTGTCGGTTGTCCACTAGGACTTACATTGTGCTTCATTAATTATCCCTATTATATGCCATCAAAAAAAAAGTCCCTCTTATATTAGAATAAAAATAATTTTATTAGATAAATCTTGTTGATAAATTTTATTTAATTGTATTAATATACTTTACAAATTGAGAATAATTGAAACTTAAAATTTATACAGTTTGATACGAAAAAGTCAAAGTAGCCAAAAACATTGAGACGGAGGTAGTAGATTATACAGAGTATTTTTTTTAAAAAATGTGGAGAAAATGAAAATTTGAGTTCTTAGAATTTATTTAGAAAAAATAAAGGATTGTGGATCACATATTTCCTTTTTACTTTTCTACGAAAAATATTCCAACTCTAAAAAAAGGCTTAGGTACTATATCGTCCTTCCAATGACTTTTGTTTACGTGTACTTTTTCATAGTCTATTTGATAAATTAAGTTTGTTTCGTAGAATTTTTTATTTAATGTAATTCTTAATAATTTAATTTGTGCTTTTTTTATTTTCTTACCAATCGGTAAATACTCAATCAAAAAATATAATTTGTACTTATCGTAGCCCAAATTATATTTAGGAGAGCTGGGGTGATAGTAAAAATCGTCAATTTTACTAATGGAGCATCGTAGGTGCCTAGGTCATAATATGACATGCAATTTGAGGCTCAAAGGAACCATTTCGTATTTCAATTTTATTTTTTAATGATGTGAGTTTTATTCTTTTTCTACATTCATTTTAAATAAACTAATTATTAAAATACCCTCTCCATTTCGTAAAAGAGTTCAATTTTTAACTTTTGGAAAATTGGAGGAATGAATATTCTGTAATTAACTTTACCATGGGTAAAAGTAGAGTGTGATAGATACATTAATAATGTATGAGTAATACTAGGGATACACATATGGTGTACCCCATTTATCAAAGAGAAAACTTCTTAGATATGAGTAAAAAACCTATGAAAATACTAAAATAGGAGTCATTTGTCTTTTAAGACCAAAATAGAAGTTCGCATTGCTATTGTTACACTGCCACATTCATGACATTGTCACATTGTGACTACTACACTATTACCACCACACTTCCATCAGTCGCAACCGTCCACCAGAGTACCGTTGCCGATCACCGATAGTTGACTGGTCACTCTCATATATTACATTATCATCATTTTTTTAACATACTGCCAATGCGTACTCTTACGACACATTACCACTACACTCTTATTTTGGTCTTAAAAGACTTATGACTCCTATTTTAATATTTTTATATTTTATTACTCTTATCTAGAGAGATTTATTTTTATCATACTCAGCTCACTCTTCTCCCCAATCATTCTCTATCCATTATTTAAGGGGCATTTATAATGATGAGGAATCTCGTCTTGCCTCATTGCTTGCCACATCAGCAGTTCACTAATTTTCAACCCCGCCACAAAACACCTGCAATGTTATTGTCCTTTCACCCTGGTTCTTCATTTCTTTTATATTATTCATCATTTTTAATACAAAATTTTTACAAAAAAACAAAATACATATGTAGAATTAAAATAAAAATACTCATGTTACGTCGCAATCAACATATTCACAAGCTCATCATTCGTTGAAAGAAGAGCCATTTTTTTGGAGTGAAATGATAAAATTGAAAATAAATAGAGAAAAATAATGAACTGAGGGAGATGAGAGTTGATGGATTGAAGTTGAAAATGTTTTGAACTTATACGATGGTATACACTGGTCATGGTGTATTTGTCCTAACGCATCACGTGGTCAAATCACACGAAGGGGGTCACAAACATCCCGCAATCATTCTAAAAGTTGTTGTCTCGCAAGATCTTTAGATTTGGCATGCTTTCTTGGGTGTCGCAGGTTCAAACGATCTAAACATTATCGATCAATCTGACATTTTCAACGAAATCAATCAGGGTATTGGACCATATACCTCTTCACAATTTCGAGGGTAGAATACAAACATGGATATTATCTTGGAGACGATTTATATCCTGAGTATTTGGTTATCGTAAAAACCATACTGTATCTTATGGATGAGAAGAAAAAAATCTGCATACACTATAAATTTTTTAATTTCTTTTTCTTATTAAAAAACAATAAAAAAATAGATTAGTGATAAAATAAAAAAGTGTTACTGAGATTTATCTTTAGTAAATATACTGAAAAGGAAATTGAAAAAATATTTTCAGGCGTGCCAAAAAAAGTGTGACATTTTGAGATAGAGGGAGTATGAAAAAAAGGAGTACTTATTGTTAACTTTGTTGCACCGCCCAAAAAATTGTCCAATTTCATCCACTCCGGATTCTGTCCTGCGGATCGAACTGTAAAATCACCATAGCAGCATCCATGTCAAGCTCCAAAAATGGCGAAGGAGTCCATGTATTGGTCTTCCCCTACCCAGCCCAAGGCCACATCCTCCCACTTCTCGACTTGACCCACCACCTCGCCCTCCGCCGCTTCACCGTCACCGTCCTCGTCACCCCCAAAAACCTCCCGATCCTCGATCCGCTCCTCTCCGCCCACCCGTCGATCCGGACTCTGGTTCTCCCTTTCCCTTCCGGCCACCCCCTCCTCCCCCCCGGCGTCGAGAATGTCAGGGACGTCGGGAACTGGGGCAACGCCCCCATCATGAGCTCCCTCTCCGATCTCCGCCGCCCGATCGTCGATTGGTTCGCCTCCCATCCCGATCCTCCGGCGGCGATCATCCACGACGTGTTCCTGGGCTGGGTCGAGGAGATGGCCGGAGAAATCGGAGTTCCGGGGATCTGCTTTTACGGCCTTAGCGCGTTCTTGGCCTGCGTTTTTGAGTATGGGTGGAGGAATATGGAGAAGGTCAAGTCTTTGGAGGCGGTTGACTTTGAAGAGATGCCAAAGTGTCCCACTCTCCCAAGGGAACATCTCCCTTCAATCATGAAAAACTACAAGGAAGGTGACCCTCATTGGGAGGGAATAAGGAGGGGCATGATTGGGAATTGCAAAAGTTGGGGGGTTGTTGTAACCACATTTCATGCATTAGAAGGGGTGTTTTTGGAATTCTTGAAGAAGAAAATGGGCCATGGGAGAGTTTTTCCCGTCGGGCTTTTGAATTTGATCGGTGGGCCTCGTGGTCGTGGGTCGGGCCAAGGGAGTTTGTTTGCGTGGCTTGATGGATGCCCCGACGAGTCTGTGTTATACGTGGCTTTCGGGAGTCAGAAGTTGATGAAACATAACCAACTCGAGGCCTTATGCGATGGGCTAGAGAGAAGTGGGGTCCGCTTTATATTGGTCGTGAAAGAGCCCTCGATCCAACAAGTTGAATTGGGCTTTGGACTGGTTTCGGATGAATTCGAGGATCGGGTGAAGGGAAGAGGGCTCGTAGTAAGGGGTTGGGCTTCCCAAGTGGACATATTGAACCATCGAGCCGTGGGTGCCTTTTTGAGTCACTGCGGATGGAACTCGGCATTGGAATCAATAGTAGCTGGGGTGCTAATACTAGGATGGCCAATGGAGGCCGATCAATTTGTTAATGCCAAGTTATTAGTAGATTACTTGGGTGTAGGGATCTGTGTGTGTGAGGGCACAGACACAGTGCCCGATGTGCCCGAGTTGGCAAGAAAAATAAGTTATGCGATTAATTGCTTTGTGTTGGAGAAGGCAAGAGTGAAGGAATTCAGAGATGTGGCACTCACAACGGTTAAAACAGAGGAAGGGTCGATTGAATGTTTTGAAGAACTTGTCAAGCAACTAGCCCAACTTCAAGCATCATAACTTGTGGTCATCCTTATGTTGGCTTGTTATTTGTTATCTAGTCTTGAAAAACACTTCTTTATATAGCTGAGAGTCTCTTAAAGACAATCTCTCTATTTTCAGACAATGATAAGGTCTGCATACAACATACATACCCCTCCTCAAACCCAACGCTTATGGGATTCCACCGGGTTCTTGTTGTTGTTGTTGTTGTTGTGCTCATATACTTTTGAAGGTTTGATTCATATGTATCATTTTATACGTTGATTGCTGAAATGTGAACTAGAGCTTACTCTATTCAACTTACTTTGTATTTATTTCATATTCTTATTGGAATCAGATTAGATAAGATTAAATAAACAACAATTTTAAATATAACTATAATTAGATAAGATCAGAATTCATTTCAATTAGATCATAACCAATCAAATCAAGTAAAAAGAACAAGCATTTAGTCTCATGATATTCAGATGTGAGAATAACCATTGGGGGATGGCTGAGGTGGAGGCACCATCCCCCCACATCCGTGTTAGGGATGGGCAGGCTCCGCACCCTGGTCATCCCGCCTCGTTCTAGCCTCACTTCTTCCTTTTTTTTATTCCAGCCGTGAAGACAAATATACGCACCCCCCTCTTTTCATCCCTCCCATCTAGAGATAACAATTTCTACCCGACCAGATAGATAACCGAACCATCTAACCCAATTTAATGGATAAAAACTGAACATAAAATGATGATGGACGGATGATAGATGGACTAACAATTGATCAAGTCTGACGTGGTGAAGATTTTTTCACCCGTCACTCAATCCATTCGCATTCACTTTAAGAAAGATTAAAATTGAAAAAAATATTTGTCTTGTTGAGCACATAATTTGTTCCACTTTCCCATACACCAAAATCCAAATTATAAAAAAAAAATTATTTGTTAAAGTGTATGATTTCATCCCAAATATTATTAATCTCTTATTTTGATTGAAATTTTCTGTGTAATTTTCATAATTTTTCATTTCATAAATTAATGATTAAAAAACTATTTAGTCCAAATCAAAGTGTTTTTAGACAAATAAAAAATATAAGCATGAGTGTTTTGTGAAATAGAGAGAGTATTCATTTATTACTATTACACTCATACATACTACTAAGGAGAAAAAATGAAAATTATAAATACTTTTAATCCAAGCAACATGTTTTTATTATTGCTTGTCGCACTGCAATATTATTTTTTAAAAAATAATGATAACATTATAACATAAAACACATCACATATATTAACCATTCTTTGATTAATTAGTATATTCATCATAATTATTATATCAAGCATACAATATCTTAATATTTTATTATTAAAACTATTTTTAATTGATTAAGTACTCCGTATAATTTTGACCTGGGGAGCCCAAAGTCCACGGGCACATGTTCGAGCCAGACTCAGGCTTCAATAGTCAGGATTGTTATCAAGTATAATTCTAAAAAATTCTCGTCATTTAGTATCTGAGCTTGATCTGAAATTCAACTTAGCCCTTACTTGATCAGGTCTATTTAAGTATGATTGATTCTAATTTCTAATTTAGTCGAATGCGAATTACTCGTATATTTTTTAAATATTAAAGTTTCATTCGGTAAACAGAATTCAAACTATCTAATTAGAATTGGGAATAACAATTTTAATTCTATTACGTAGTATTTGGTAGCACAAAAATATGTGGATTTAAAATTGGTAGTGTCAAAAATTAATTGGAATTGGAAAATTTGACTCCATCCAAATCAAATTCATATCATTTTAATTTTTAATTCAATTTTAATTCTATCAATTCCGTGTATCAAACGAACCCTAATACTCAAATAATGTTTTTTGAAATGTAAAATCTAAACAGGCAATATGCTATTGGTAAAGGTGTATTTAAAATTGGTTGAATCATACTCCCTCCGTCCCTCTAAGATCTTCTCATTTTGACTTTTGGTGATTTTTAAGGAGAGTTGAAAAAAGGTGAAAGTTTACCAAAATACCTTTAATGAAAATGGGTGGGATGTATTAAATAAGATGGAAAAGGTGTAATAAATAAAGTAAGTGGGGGTAGTTGTGGTATTTTAAAGGTTAAAAAAGGTAATGAGAAAATGACAAATAAAAAAGTCTAATGGATCCCATAGGGAGTATGAGGAAACTGATTGGCCTCACACAAAAACAGTAACATACCATTTCTGTTTTCCAGTACCAAACAGAAAATACAGAGCGAAGCTCAAGCAGCCATCCTTACTGGTGATCTCAATTCGGTAATTACAATTCTCCCCAAAAAAAAAAATCTTTTTTTTCCTTTCTGAAATGCTTAATCTCTTCCGAAAATCTTTTGATCTTTTTGCTTTTCTCCATTTTAACGGGACCTCAATTGCTTCAATAGATCTCTCAATTTTTATGCTGTATTTCGTGTTTTTTCAGTTTACAATTGTTGGGTTCTTCTCAATTTCTTGAAATTATGCAGGCTGTTTTAAAAAAAATTGGGGAATTAATATGAAAACTGTGAAGGGTCTACATGAAGAGGAAGATGATGAGGAATTCGGTTATAAGAAAGATGCTTCGAATTCAAATAGTATTAGTATTCCAAGAGGTATTTATTCTCTAAATTTATTTTTTCATCTTACCAGGTGATGAATTTTCAAAAGTCCTGTGCAAAAATTAAAATTAGGTCTCTTAAATTTATGGTATTACATGTGACCTCTAAGTTTTCAGGAAGATTGTGTAGCACATTTACATTAGTTTGTGATAATGTTAAACTCTATTTCACTAATTCTTTAATATTGAAATAAGAAGAGAAATTTACCTAAATAGGACTAAAACATAATGACTTTTCCAATATAGGACCATATATTTTTATTTCCCAATGTAGTACCTTTGGTCATTATCAAGTAGTCATTATTCAACTAAATGTCCATCATTACTGGACATTATTCCTTCCACAAGGTCATTATTAAGTCCTATTTAGGGAATAAAAAAGTTTAAGTCCTGCATTAGGAAAGTCATTATGTTTTAGTCCTATTTAGTGCAGATTTCACAAATAAGAAACTACTTTTGTAGTCAATGAGATAGTCATAAATTTAAAAAAAAATTTACAATTTAAAGAACAAAAACATGAGTACATTTTTTTGTAAACATGTAGCCGACAATATTGAAGTGAATATGGAACATCCGAACGATCACTGAATATTCCGTCAAACATTAACTATGGTTTATAACTATGTGCCCTTTCCTTTGGTGCCCTTAAATTTTGGAGGCTCTGTGCTGCTGCACTTCTTGGAAGGCAATGGCCACCAATGTATCTGACCACTGGGTCTCAAATTTTTTTTAAATGAAATTTGCTTTTTTTTTGTGATTTCAATTCATTGTTTTGGGATGTGATGATGTTCTTTTATGTGGAATAGATGGAAAGAATTGTGATAAGGCCAATGCAATACGGTCTAAACATTCTGTAACGGAGCAACGTAGGAGGATTAAGATCAACGAGAGGTATACTCTAATACTTTGATCTGGTTCTTCATGCCAATGAGTAATTGAGAAACATAGTTATTTATATGAAATTAGAATGTTTTCTGGTTATGTTTTGTGGTGAATTCCATTGGTTATAAGAATGCTACTGCAGTACATTAACAACAACAAACCTAGTAAACATTTTCAACAACAAATCTAGTAAAATCCCACAAAAAAGTAGGGTAGGGGAGGGTGCGCGGGGTGGGTGTGTACGTAGACCTTATCACTGCTTTGTAGTGGAGAGGCTATTTCCAAGAGAACGCATACTGCATTACATTAATTTTTAGATTTTGGCCTGCCATCTAGAGGGACTGAAAATAGGGGAAACCACCTACGAACTTAGCTTGAAAAATAAGGGAAGCTTTCAATAATTTATTTTTTTATTTTAAATTTGCTCTGTGGGAGTAGGGGAAGCTATCACTAACTCTTTGAGAATAACGTAAACCATGTATGAACTTAGCTTCTTGAAAATAGAGGGCAGCATGTCACGGGGCCAGTTATTCCAATCAAGGCACACCATTTACCTGCCTTTAGACTGCAGTCTCCAGACTCTAGTTATGAGACTCTGCATTCTAGATTTCGGGTGAGATTACTACTGCATTCAGACTCTAATGACCAGACCCCAAGTTTCTCACTCCAAAATCTATTTACCAGTTAAAATTAATGCGAAAAGAACAGACCCTTAGACAGTCTTTAAGTGCTACCACATATTGGTAAGTAGCTTATGCTCTAATGAGTATGATCAAGAAAATGAAATTCTGGAATTATGTGTGGCACTGCAACCGTATTACAACTAAGAAAGCCTTTGTCATTTAAATGTGCATGTTTGCATAATCCAGAAAAAGAAAATGGGAAAGGAAATAGTGTAGGGCCTCAGGTGCTACCAACTCTTCTAAAACCATTTGGTGTTAGAAGAAGCGCATCCCTTACCCTTATAGTGCATTCAACAAACACAAGCGCCCACGACATTCGATTGTGACGTGGCCCACATAGCCTATGCCACGGGATAATTGATACACACATAGCCAACAATCTCCCCCTCCGCAATTGCTCCCGTTGGGAATCGAACTCGTGACCTTGGCTCCAATACCAATTGTAAGGCATCAAGTGCTACCAACTCTTCTAAATTCAATTGGTGTTAGAAGAAGTGCATACCCTAGTCTTATAGTGCATTCAACAAACACAAACGCCCACGACATTCGATTGTGACTTGGCCCACATAGCCTTCGCCACGGGATAGTTGATGCGCACATGGCCAACGACCAGGATATATTATTCTCTGTCAACTAGCCATTGCTTTCAATACCACGTTATGTATAGATTTGTTAGGCTTAGCAGAACAGTAACAACAAACCCAGTAGAGTCCCACAGGATGACAAGGTCTAGGAGGGTATGCAGATTTAAACACCAATTTCTTCAAGCTGTTGGAAATGTTGTTTTTAAATAAATCTTTTGGGGTCCAATCCAGATTTCAGATATTGAGAGATCTGGTACCTAACACGGATCAAAAGCGAGATACTGCATCATTTCTGTTGGAGGTACACAACTATCCTTGAATAACCAATACCCAATACATTATTTTCCATTCACTCTCAACCTTGCATTCAGATTGTGCTGTTATTCTTCATTTCTCCTCTGTCTGCAGGTGATTCAGTATGTACAGTATTTACAGGAGAAAGTACAAAAGTATGAAGGACCATATCAAGCTTGGGGTTCTGAGCCAACAAAACTAATGCCTTGGGTCAGCTACCTTTGCTTTTTGAACTGTCTATTTACAACATAGCCTTGTTAGGTTGTGATGGCTATTAATTCTGCTCTTCGTAATTCATTTCGTTACTGACTCTATGTAGTGATTTTTTTTTCTTTGCTTGCTTGTTTCAATAAAGTATCTTAAAGATTGCTAATTTGTGGGATCGTACCTTGACATAATTTAAATGTTGTATCGTGATGAACCTTAATCTCTCTCCCTCTCTCTTGTGGTGGAGGGAGTATAACTTTAACTCCTAATAAACTTAACTTTGTTTTGTCAAACATAGCTTAAATATGCCTATGCTTGGAACCCACTAACAACAACAACACCCGGTATATTCCCAACTCAGTCTGGGAGGTTTGCTGCATTTACTACCTAAAACTTCATTGAAAAAAAGATGCAAAGAAAGTTTAATGTGCCATTTTTTAGTGCATTAATTACCTAGAGCTAAAGCAGTGCCAACTATGATTCTTTTAGCTCTATTGTGAATGGACACAGTGCATAGAACCCTATGAACCCACTATAAAGATATTATGTGTGTGAACTGTAAAATTTTCAGTTTCGTTGTACCGTCCATTAAACACTTTCCTTAACTGTTTAGCTGCATCAGAACATGTTTTTAGTTTTTTTTTCTTCCAAAATTTTAAAAATACCTCTTTTGTTTTTAATGGATATAATTTCTATTTCTTTTATTAAACATCATTTCATTTTGTGATCGAGAACCGTTCTGTTAAAACCTGTTCATTATGGGCTCAGAGAAACAGTCATTGGCAATTGCAGAATTTTGCTGGTTCCCCCCCACAGGCTGTGAAGAACAGTCCGGCATATGCTGGGAGGTTTGACGAGAATCATGGCGCAGTCCCTTCAACAGCTATGCAACCAACTATTCAGCAGAATCGAGTTGAATCTTCTCCTGCCTTCAATGCAAGAGAACGTAATGTGATCGCTACTAAGTTAGTTTCAGCTCCCATTAATCTGCCACCCTCTGATGCCCATTCAAGTGAATGCCCAAACAATTTAGATGCTCATAGTCAAGATGAGGAGCTGCCAGCTATAGAGGGTGGCACAATTAGTTTTTCAAGTGTTTACTCCAATGGGTACGTAGTAATTGGTTTACGGAGTAAAAAAAGCTAGAATAACCCCAAAATTTGACACCACCATTCACGCACATTGGTGCTGCACCGGCAGTCATTGTCTGTGCGTGTATGTGCAAAGAAAACATGGGGTCAATGGTGGTGTCAAAATTTTGGGATTACCCTAGCACAACTTATTTCAAGTTTACCAGCTATGCTTTAATTTTATTCCTTAGTCCCTAAGTTGGATTATTCCCCTTTGGCTTTCTCTGTTCATAATTATATACGCGTCGTCATCTGATAATTAAATTAACCATATAATGATCTTCTCACATTTTTTGAATGCAAAAGTTATTACCGTTATTCCCTTTTCTAATAATTTTTGTTTAACATTTATCAGATTGCTGAATTCTTTGGGACAAGCATTGCAAAGTACTGGTGTAGACCTTTCACATGCCACCATCTCGGTGCAGATAAATCTTGGAAAACGGGCAAATAGAGGATTAAACTCATCAGTAATGGTTTCTAAGGTATGCAGTATACCGTTCACTCTTTTGTTTATTCAATTGTTTTTTATTTATTGATCATTTGGAGAGGAGATGCCTCCCAGCACAAGGGCTCAATATGCACATAGAAGGTGAAACCACTTACTACCTCCGTCCCTGAATGTGTGTCTAGTTTTGACTTTTTGCAGTCAACCATTTTCGAACTTTGACCTATAATTAACTAAAATTTATAAAGTATATTGATGAGATAAAATAATATTTCAAAAATAATATATAAAACAAATCTAAGAATACTGTTTTTGTATCAATATCTAATGTCAATTTTATTAAATTAGTGGTCAAAGTTTGTCAATTTTGACTGCGAAAAGTCAAAACTAAACAAATACTCGGAAACGCAGGTAGTATTTATTTGTTTCTTTCTTCTTTAAAATCGTATTGAGAACTCCTTTTTTGACAGGATAGTAGTGAGAAACCCGCACCCTTTGCGAACCAAGTAGTCGGATTTTTTCAGGACACGAACACGGGCGATGATTTTGATCAAGCTCATAAAAGGCTAAGGATTTAGGTACACCCCGCAGCCGGTTGTGCATATGGTTGTTGTTGTTCATGTCCATTGTTGTCATGTCTTTTAACTCATTTTGTGTTTGCTCCCCATTATTGTTTTTTTATGTGGGGGAGAAGCTCATATGCCTTGTTTGGCAACAATATTTAACTTGAAAACGCCAAAGCTAAACGTTGAATTGTTGCCAAACGGGCAGATTGTGCTCGTGTTCATTAAGTACAAACCTTAGTTCTCTCAAGTATAACCGAATCACCAACTCTTCGAGTCAAGAAAAGTGTATTATTCATAATACCGCCGTGCGTTTTGGGATTTGCCCAAAACGTAACAGAGTTGGAATTATACATGGGTTTTTGTTCTATCATAGACTCATAATTCATGAATCAGAAGTGGCATTTCACACTCAAATGCAAATGATCAAATTGACATTAGACCCAACCATAACCATAATTGGATTAGAGAGAAAAAGGCAATTAAATATGGTGATGGTCCATTCAATGGTGTCCACAAGCCTAACCCATTCCCATTTCTTTGTTTGGTGATTACCAACTTTTCAAGTATTGTGGAAAATTAGTTTTATGGGTGCAAATGGCCATTCATAACCCAACCTTGCATCTTGATTGAGTTACCAAAAATAAAAAGTTAGACCTTACCCAAACAGAACTCTGTTTTTTTTCAACAAATAAGAAGTAAAATTCCCAACGTTCAACATGGAAAACATTCCACTTTTGGATAATATATGTCATACTATTCACATTTGGCCTCAACTTAAAAAAAACTTTGGGCCTTCTAGTTTACTCTTTATAAGTAATTTTTAATTTATAAGCTGCTTATAAGTCAAATACTCCCTCCGTCCCGTGAAACATGGGACATTTGCTTTTTAGGAGGGATTTAAGGGAGTGTATTTTGGTATTGAATTTCTAAAAATGTCCTTTGATGTGATGGGTAAAAGTATGATTTGATGGATAGATTATTAGTAAAAAAGTATGATGTGATAGTTAGGGTATGAAAAAGTAAGGGGTAAAAGTGACTTTTTAATAGAAATGAGAAGTGTTTTGTGGGACGGATAAAAAAAGAAAGGGGAAAGGTTTCACGGGACGGAGGGAGTATTATTTTGTGGAAGTAAAATGACTTAAATGATAGTTAAGTCATTTGATAGTATTTATAAACGGTGAGGGATATTTTTGTAAATAAATTGGTCAAAACGGAGAAATGAAAAAACTAGTTTAAAAACAAATAGGTTAAACTTATTTTTTTGGCTTATAAGAAAATTGTAAGTCAGTTAATAGAGAAACATGTTATTAAGTGACTTATAAATAAAAAAGGACTTATAAGCAGTTTTGACAAGTTTATAAGTACAGATAAACACCTATTTGTTTGTTCATTTTGCGAAATAAGTGATCAAAATGACATAAAAGTGGCAAAAATGTAGTCAAATACTGCGTGCAATCAGGTCAAGTTTACCCAACTTAGGCCTTCAGATTACTTCAGATCAGATCAAAATTTATTCCAATAAGATCAGAATTAGTCAGATCATGTGAAAAGAAGACGGCCTTAGTCCGGGCTCAATGATAGATATTTCCACTTTTAATTCGGATAATTTAAGGACGGGCTCGGATTGGATTGTCTTCCCTTCAAAATGACATGTTAGTCGCGGAACCGAAACCCAAACATTTTCTTCAATAAACATTGCAAACAGAATGAAATGAACTCAATCCATGACATGGTTTTACAAGCCTCATATGAATCCCCATACCTACAAGAAGAAGCCTCTGTTCAACCACATTTCTAATTCCAAACCCATGCTTTAAAATGAACCAAACACACCCTAATGGAAACAAACAACCTATTATTTCCACATATATATATATATATATACCAATAATGCCCTTACCAATGTAATACTGTATGATATGAACTTCAAAATGACTATATGAACAAATGAAACATTTAAAAAAATGGAATGGATTTTCAGAATCTACAGCAAAGAAGACGACGCCACCGCCCCCCGTGCTTCCAAAACCTGTTGTATGATTTCTTCATTCTCTCCGGACTGCTAATCCACTCCGGTTGTAATCTGCAACCCAACCAGAAAAAAAACTAACTTTTGAGGATTCGAGAAACACAAATGTATCAGTGCTAGAGTATAAAACATGGGTAATTTACCTAAATATGACTAAAACATAATGACTTTCTCAATATAGGACCATATGTTTTTATTTTCCAATGTAGGACCATTGGTCATTATTCAACCAAATGTCCAGCATCACTTGGACATTATTCTTCTCACTAGTCATTATTAAGTCCTATTTAGAGAATAAAAAAAGTTCAAATCCTACATTGGGAAATGACTTATGTTTCAGCCATATTCAGTGCAAAAAACATATCAAACTTACACCGGGAAGGCAAAGGATCTGGCACTGGTGGTGCTGCTATCGGACCGGAGAGAAGTGCTCCCAGAATATGGGTGAGAAGAAGAACCAGCTAAACCAAGTGCAGAAAAACTAGCCTCCCCTTCTGCAAAATGGTCTTGCAGGCTGAGAATTGAACGGTTCGGCTTGGTTTTGTTGTCCTCCCCGTTGCACGATTCGTCTCTTGGCACTGCACTTTGGCCCTCCAAGATTTTGTCTTCGCGCGGTTTCTGTTCTACAAGCCCATCATCACCCAAATGTTCTTTTCCTGTTTCTGCAACTTCGTCGACACAAAGATCTGTGATGGGATTATGGCACTTGCTTTCCTCTTTGCCACCCAAAGGAGTGGCCTTCTCATCAGATGCTAATGATAACAATGCAACTTCTTCATCTGGTTTTCGGGCAACGGCATGAAATGGTTCTTTTTCATCATCATCATCCATAGGAGGAGAAACATGTAATTTGGTTTCGATGCTAGCGAAAGAATGGTCTGAAAGTGGATCATCTTGTGGAAGTTGTGGAAGAGCCTTTTGGAATTCGACTATGTCGTTTTTCGACTCTGAGACAAACCCGTTCGAGCCAAGCACGCCCTTTTTGCCCATAGACAGATCTTCCTCATTGGCCCCATTGACACATAGAATTTCAGGCTGGTTTTCTTTCATGCTTGACAGATTTACCATAGAAAAGGGTAGAAAATTTAGAACTTGCAAATCATATGTGTCTGTCATTAGAATACTTTAGTCCCAAGTAGTACATTAAGGTTTATATCACCAGAAACCTAACAATCACACACAGACAGTCATTACTAGAAGAATCATAGGCAACAAGAAACCAAAAAAAAAAAAAATTCCAAATGAAAAGAAAAAACTATAAAAGAAGAAATTATAGTGCCAGACATATGTGCTACTTCTCAAGACACATGCAGTCAACATTCAGATCCAACTTCATCCAATTTAATCAGGGGCATATCCGGGAATTCCATGCATTGCCCCTGTATTTTTTTTTTTTACAAAAAAAATTGCTATATGAAAGAACCATTCAAGTAATTAAAATGAAGAAAAAATCCAATTAAACACCTCAAAATCTCTATTTTTTTTTTTGTTTTAAAAACACAATTTAATAAAAAGATCAAGTCATGTGCTTTTATCTCATACTTGAAGAAACACAATTATTCCTTACCAATAAAAATAAAGAAAAATAGAAAATGAACACAAATACTTAAAAAAAATCAAAATCCAACCGTCCCAAATTACAAGGGCATGGACAAAACTAGACCACTAGAAAGAACACACAGACAAACAAACAACATTGGGTACCTTTAATCTTTGTTGCACGTATTCTTCAAACAAGTGCCACTCTCTGTCCTAAGAATGTCCCAGTCTGGGTACTTGTGGCCGTCTCGACACCCAAACACTTTGTAAAATATGGGAATTTTTTAGCGCTTTACCCGTTCCCGGCCTCGTACCCGTGTCCTGTCTCCGCGCAACTTAGCCTTTGATTATGCAGTGGAAAGAATGAAAGAACACAAAAAAGAAAAGATGTTATTATATGTATAAAAACATATATATTGATATATTTCATATGTGAAACCTCTGCAAGAAGAAGGAGAGAGAGAGAGAGAGAGATGATGGTAACAGTGTGGGTATGTATATAAGGCTAAGCCAAGAAAAAGGGGTCAACTTTCTCTATCTCTCTCTCTTAATGGCCTCTTCTTTCACCATGTAGTATATAACCCAGCAATAAATATTCAGTTATCTGCACCCAAAGACACATTTATTTCTATATATAGAGAGAGATAGAGAGAGAAAAAAAAAGGATGAACCCTTTGTCTTAGGAGTAGAGGAGTTCCTGAGTGCCGGTGCTTCTTGGTTTATTACTGATAAAGATTTGTTAATTTATAAGTTGCTTGTAAGCAAAAAAACTCTTTCGTGAAAGAAGTTGACTTAAACGATAGATAAGTCGTTTGAGAATATTCATAACTAGCAATGGATAGTTTTGTAAATAATCTGGTCAGAACGAAGATATGAAAAACTAGCTTAGAAATAAGTTGAATTGGTAAGACATACTCAATTTTTCTGGCTTATAAACATGAAGAAACATGTCATAAATTAATTTATAAGTTAGAAAACTATGTATAAGCAATTTTGACTAGTTTATAATCACGTACAAAAATTCTATGCTGAACATGCATAAACATTTCAAGAGCGTATTTTTGCGTCTCTTTTGATCATTTGAGCTAGGTCCCCGGGAGAGAGAATTGGGAGGGGTACCCACCATCAGGCCAAAGTGCAGTAAACGAAGATGGTGAAAGCTTAGGGCATTTATTATTTAGAGCTGTCTACAATATATTTATATTTAATGAAAATTAATATGCTCCGTACATAGTATATATGTGCTCGTAGTTGTATTAAATCGCCGGTTTTCTGGAAAGTTCATTATCTCCGGCGTTACCAACCTAATGACCTCATGGATTTATATACTTCCTCCCTCCAAGAATAATGTTTTGGTTCACTATTTACAAGATCAAACTTAATTCATTTTGTTTGCATGTTTTTGTTTCTCAATTAACAAAATAATATAGTCATGTCACCTCTAGTTGTGTAGATCTTTTCATGTAATTTTTTAATATGAAATTTTTATTTTTTAATTCCATACGAATTTCAAATAAAATGATTTGAAAATAATTTTAGTTAAACATTGCAAAACATTATTGTTGTGGGCAGGACATTTCGGGGTGTTCATACATCTCATACGGTACATTTACTATTTAAAGACTTTGGTAAAGTTTGGTTTTAATACTAAAACCATTTGATTTATGTCACTTCAAATTTAAACGGTATCATATTGTACTAATGTCAAATCCTATTATAGTATGCGCATTAAGCGTTAAATATGTTTTATTTATTAAAAAACTACTTCCGTCCCACAAAAAAGTTCTCATTTTGACTATAAATTGGCCAAACAGTTACACGCTTTGACCATAAATTAAAAATAATCTAAATAAAGAAATGCTATAAAAATTTGAGATTTCAAAACTAGATCCTAAAATGAATCCAATTATATTAAATTTATTTTATAATTCAATATACATTTCTCACAATTTGTAGTCAAAGTGTGGAAATGTTTGACTAAATACTATTCAAAATGGGAACTTTTTTGTGGGACGGAGAAAGTAATAAATTACACAAAATTTAAATTGTGTAATTGGAGTTGGAGATAACAATTCCAATTCTGGTGTTTGATAGCATAAGAATACATGGATTTAGAATTGGTAGTGCCAAAAATGAACTAGAATTGGAGAATTCAATTCTATAAAATTTTAATTTCCAATCCAATTCTAATTCCGTCAATTGTCTATACCAAAGTACCAAACGCTCTAAAAGTATTTGATGGATCAAGATGTTCTTATATACTCATTTATAGGGGTTCGAGGATGCCCAATATATTTACATGTTGGGCAATGCTAGGGTCACCAACATGGGGTACCACATATGTACACCAGATCAACACAGACACACACAGGCACAAAAACTCTGTGCTGCACAGACATTTTGTGTCTGTGTTGGCTTGGTGTACATATGTGGTACCCCATGTTGGTGTACCCCTAGGTTAATTCTTACATGTTATCCGAAAAAAGCACTACGTAATATTTTTTACCATCATAAGTGTAAAGTAATTTTAAAGGGTGCGGTTCGGGTAACATGAACCCCCCATGCCATGGGTCCGATTAGGGCGCCTACAATGCTTCATTCAAAAAATTGATGGTTCTTACCTCTCTAACTCTCCCGGTAAACCCCCTACCCACGGCCTGGCCCAAAAATACCCTCGCACCCCCGTCAATTGCATGATTTAGTTGACTTTGGAGTCAAAATCTTTTTTAAGTCTTGCACGTGAAACCTTACTTTATTAAAATTGGGTGGCGCTGAATTTCGAGCCCATGACTTCATAGTTAACAATGCTCCGATACCATGTCAAGTAACACACTCAACCAAAAACTCAAACTTGTGGTTGTGGCGCAGAAAATATTTCTTATATTCTAACATAAATTAAATAAAAAAATATTAGATATTGCAAAGTAAGATTTCTCTAGCATCTTCTCAGTTATTCTTTACACGAAATCTTAAGAAAATTAAATTGTAAGGTTTAAATTTTGCAGGGAAAAGAGAATTAAAATGAACCACAAAATTTTTTGATAACACAAAATATTGTCATAATATGACAACTCCAATCCAAATATCTACGGTGCTTCAATCGTAAAATTGATGGTTCCTACCCCTCTTTTCCCGCGGTAAACCTTCGCCTGCCCCGAACCCATCCCCCAATATCTTCATTTTTTATTCCCCAAATTTATTTGACTTTTGGGTCAATTTTTTGACCAAAAAGTCAAATGAATTTGGGGAATAAAACTGAAGATATTGGGGGATGGGTTCGGGGCTGGCGAAGGTTTACCGCGGGAAAAGAGGTGTAGGAATCATCAATTTTATGATTAAGTACCGTAGGCACTCCGATTCGAATTATTGTCATATTATGATTTATGATACCGGCCCTTGTTGTCAAAGAAGGAAGATAGTTAGACAGTATTCCGTTCAATAGATCAGATCAAATCTTTAGAAAATTAGATTAGATCAGACGAAGATTACACGAACGAAATGCTGCGAGCGTTAAGAAGAGAGATGGAGCAACATGGAGAGTGGCCTGCGGGTCGGCCATAAAGGGCACTGGCTGTCTTTGATGTCTAATTTGCTTAAGCTGTCTCTATGTTTGCACACTCTTTATCATTTTCCTAGCTAATTTGTTTTGGTTTGCATTGATTTAATTAATTAGTTTTGAATTATGAAATGCAATGAAACTAACGTTGCTAGACGTGTGCACCCATGATCCTCAAACATTTAATTAAATAATTTTTCCCATTAAGAATTCTTGAGAAAATTAAACTACTAAGTTATGACTAAAATATGTTTAATATACATTAAAATTGGACTTCTAATATTTTATGTTTATACCAAAAATAGACATATAATACCAACGTGTAAGAGTATTGTAAATACGTTTCACTACTACAAAATGACCAAAAAATCACCTCATTTCCATCGGTCAGCAAAACAAACGATTTAAATGGGAAAAAAAATTTGCGTACCGGTTAGCATTTGAATCGGTTAATCCTAATAATCGATTCAAATGGTTATTTGAATCGGTTATTAGGTTTAACCGATTCAAATGCTAGTTAGCCTTTTACATCAGTTAAACCTTATAATCGATTCAAATAACCATTTGAATCGATTATTAGAATTAACCGATGCAAAAGGCTGCAGCAAATGCTGCGTCAAACCTTTAACGCAAAATTTTTAATGCCTGCATAACGAGCCCGGGCGTTAGGTGTAATTCCAGTGCTCTAATGCCAAAAAAATACAAAAATATTGACATACAATGTCAAGTTATGGCGATGCCTAGTGCCAATACTCTTTTTTAGAAGGTAAAAACAAAAAAAAAGTCTTATTTTAATATAAATTTAAAGTGTTAGCCATTGATAAATTTCATTAAGTTTTTGGCGGTCCAAGTATTAACACATATGCTCCATGTCAAATAATTTAGTGCCAGAAGTATTTAAGCACTATGTGACACATGATCAAGACAAAGTGTGTACATCAAAAAACAACCTGGTCATAAATTATGGAAGGACCATGTAAAAAAGCCTTGCACAATCATATACGCTTCCACACTAATAATACTTCCAATCGATGAAAAAAATGAAAGTGAAATAGTAACAAAAAAAGTGCATATTGTTTTTTACTCATGGTAGACATTATATTTAAAACTTGTGTAATCACATTTAAGAATTACTCACACCATCCCAACAAAATCTTTATTTTATTTTTTTTATGATTACCGATGTAACACTTTGACATTTAATAATTAAAAATTCATGTTTTTAAAGATAATATATAAGCCAAAAAGTTTATAATCCAATAATACCGTTATGGCTCTCTCAATTTGAGGTCACGTGTTTGTTCTTTAAAGCAAACAGTAACTCTATGAGTCTTCAAAAAAAAGACAATTAATCAATCTATAAGAGTATATAATTTTACCTTTAAAATCCAAATAGCTAAGAAAACAAATTTTATCAAAGGATTTTTTCTTAAAAATATACGGAGTATCACTTCATCCGTCCCCTTATCTTTTTTTAAAATAATTTTATTTACAAATTTATATAGAAATAAAAATTAAAACTTGAATATTTAAAAACTACATAAAAAATGAAATAAAACAAATACTGACATGACTATTTTATTATTTCAAATGATCACTAAAAATACATACGCAAATAAAAATTATGGGAAGCTCGAAATAATAACTAGGCCAATTTTTTTTAGGGCAGGGAGTAATGTAACACAAAACTAACCATGTATTTAAATCTCCATAGAATTTATTAAACTATAACATAAATAGAACTTGGAAGACTATAAATTACTTTACATAGGAATTAAAGTACAGATAAATAAACAAACTTAATTTCACTAATCAAATGGAACCCATAAAATTGGCAAAAGTGTAAGAATTGGCATGAGAATGCCCAAGTGAAAATGCAATATACCCTACGACGACGACAAATCTAGTAAAACCCCACAAAAAAAGACTCTAGGAAGAGTGTGTACGCAGAACTTTCTCCTACTAAAATGCAATATACCCTATAAAAGTGAAACCCGCAATTGAAGCCATAGAACCTCGGGGTTCATAACAATCAATAGAAGTCGCTTGGCTTGCCAACCTCAATGTGTTGCGACGCTAAGTATTCGGTGATGACGTTCTTCTGCCATCCCTTGAAGCTCCTATAGCCATAAAATTATTCAAGAAGCGTTTTAGATTTTTTATGCAATATTCCGTCTCAATTCAAGTTGCATGTTTACTATTGACAAAGTCAAACTTTAACCACGTTCTTTGCCCATTTTTCGCTACTCATTTGATAAAATAATAAAGTCTTCTCACCTCTTATTTTGTAGTTTTTGTGATATAGTTTTTAAATATATAAATTTATTTTATTTAAATTCCATACCAATTTTCAAATAAATTGAATTGAAAATAATTTCAGTCAAGCCTCGTAAACAACAACAGGCGATTTAAACTGGGACGAAGGGAGTATGCTTTGAGAAATCTTGTGTATGTAACTAAATTAAAATTGTAGGTTTTAAAACCATACTTAGGTCATTACCTCAATTTTAACTGGAGTCTGGTAACTGAAATATGGAACTGAACTAAAAAGTTGAAAAGAGCAAGGTCTTACTTCTGGTCAAGATGAGCCAAAATTTCACCATTAGGAAAAGCTTCCCTCGTGGCATCGTAAGCCGCTTTAATCGCTTGTCGCCAAGTTCCTCTAACATCTTCTGCTTTCACTTTTGTTTGTCCTGGATCTTCCATCGGCAACGAATACCCAGATAGGAGATGACCAACCCATCCGCCATCTTTCCTATATAAATTATTCAAGAAGGGGAAAAAAACATTTGATGTTCTTCAGAAACATTATGACTGTAAGTTTGTTGGAAGCCCGGTAAACAGACATTTTTGAAAACCAGATTGAAAAGCTTAAACTGATGGGAGAAGAATGTCTGGCCAAAACCAAATGACTTAACTGGATTATGTCCATATGTCTGGGAACATAGTGCCCTCCACCAAGTCCAAGAAGAACTTTCTTCTTTTGTGTGCTGCAGCTGGTAAACCATCATCATGATTTGAGAATATAATCTCTTTTTTTATTGCAAAAAGTAAGAATCAATGAATCATCACATATAGCAATGAACAAACACCTAGATTCTTTTGAGATTGGGGTTGGGTGTCATAATATGGCGCTCAAACTTTTTGGGTACCCTATGATACTCTATTCAACCCCGAAGTGATTCGTAATCCCCCCCCCCCCGCCCCCCAAACCCCACAAACTGATTGGGGGTGCTGGGAGTGTGAAGTTTGTAGGGAGGGGAGTTTGTGGGTAGGAACTACTTTTCTGTCAAACAGAGGCACTATAGGCCTATAGGGTGCTCAAATGGACCGGTGTCAACAAATTAATGAAAACTAGGAAATGTAAATTTTAGTTTCATCCCCCACACCACACTTCTATAGGATTCTGGTATGCTGTTACTCTTGATATAATCTTTCACGTTACAGACTTACAGTATCTATTTTTTTATAACAAGCGCTTGATAATTATTACCTGTTCCAAGTCCCAATGGCAGTTCCTCCATCCAGACCAAGTCCTTCCCAAACTAGCTTTTTGAGAGCAAGAAAACACTATTTTAGCAAAACTTTTTAACTGTGTGTCTAACTCAAAATAATATCTAGAGAGGCTGTTCTTTAGACCATTGATGCATTGTTGTCGTTACTACCCAAAACTAGCAGAAAGTAAGAAGCAAAGGAAGTTTAATGCACCATTATATACTCGACACTAAAACATTCTCAATAGAAGACACTTTTAGCTCTATTGGCAATGGGAGCAAAGAAGGAAAGCCCATTCCCTTCATTACCAATGGGTCATGAGTTGATTCAAGATGTCAAGCAACATACTCCCTCTTCTTCACTAGGTAGCACAGAAACACGCAAAACAGAGCGAAAAGGCAAACCAGAAAGCATCGTCTTTGTTGTTAATGGAGAGCAAATGAAAAAGAAGAGTTTATATTGTACCAAAACTTCCAAACCTACACTCATTATAAGCCTGAGAGAGTATATTGTTACCATATTACCCTTGTTCAACTTCAAAAAACGCAGATAGGCTTTCCACATACTTAAAAGGTAAATATGAACTATACTCACTAAAGCAACAACACGCGCAGCATCTTCCCTCTTCCAATACTCCTCGGTACTACCTATGTAATTTTTGGCAAATACAGAAATCATAACACTATTTGGAAAACATGGCTATTGCTACTCTGCTCTATTGTAAAATCGTGATACTTCACGAGTAGTAGAGATGGTGGAAATAAAAACGACAAGTTATCTCAAATCATACCTATCTCAATGAACATTGTTGGCTTGGTAGTGATGGGTCCGTGATGAGTGGCCTCCAAAGTAATCTAAACATAGAACAAAACACAATTATCAGCACGGAAAACTATCATTAAGGTTGCATTTGGATGTGTGGATATAATTTGAAATACATGTATTTAATTCTAAAAAATTTAAAATCAAGTACTTGGCATTTGAGTTCTTTGTTTGGAAATCACTTGAGATTCACAATTCCGGAATTGAAAATCAAAAATCTGTGTTTGTTCTGAAACTCAAATTCAAATCCTTTGGGTGCCGAAGTCATTTAGAAATCCAAACTTTGTACATAAATCCAAACTCCAAGTTTATGAATGAAATAACTATCCAAACAGAACATAAGGAACAAAAGTAGAGAATTTGTGCATATTTAGATGATAAAAAAATGCAAACTTTCCACACAATTCAGAAAATATATGTATACCTCAAACTCAGGAAGCAGATTATGATCATGAGCAATCTTCTTCAAGAGAACCAGCCAAGGACCCATCCTAGGATTAGGCGGTGCCGCCCACCCGGGCCTCCCTCCTTGCGGCGGGACGTCACCTTCCTTCAAATGGGGCACTCCTAAACAACAAATTCAATATCAGGGTAACACATTTCCAGCAATTAGCAAAATCACCCGGAGGAAATATGAAAACCCTCACTGCGAAATTGTTATTATTCAGCTGACAGTTGAAATCTCCATACCGATGGGGTGAATGGTGAGGGCCGGCCGGTTGGAGACGGCGGTGTGCTTGCTGAGGAAGATGACCTCGTCGACGGGCTCGCCGGAAGCCTGAGTCCAGCGGAGATCCAAGTCATCCTCTTCGACAATACTCTTATCATGCTGAAGCAACCGGAGGTGCTTGTTGGAGAAGCTTCTGATGCCGGAGTCAAGATTCGGGCCGGGAGTCCACCCCGGCATGGACAGCAGCGCCGTGGACGGCCCAAAGGACGCCGGATCCGTCGTCGTCGCCACCACCAGCGTCACCATCTCTCGGTTTGAGGCGGAAGGGCAAGAAAACGGGCACTTATTGCTGGGAACCGCACATGGTAATTGAACAGAGAGTGGCCGCCGCTGATTCTTGAGGAAGCGGAGAAGTTGAAATTGGGCGAATTGGAGGCGATGAATCATGGGAATGGGAATTTGTTTGACTGCATGAAGCTTTAAATATTAAGGAGTAAAATATTTACTTACCTCCATCCAGCTATATTCGTCCACTTTTGACTTTTGGAACTGTTCAAAATGTTGCTGCCCAGGACCGAACTGGAGCCTTTCAGTGTGTAAGACTGACGTGATAACCACTACACCACAGCAACCGATTGGTCTTTATTGCTAAAGACTCTAAAATGTCGTTAGAAATGTAAAGATGATGTGATAACTAGCCTCTGCTGGTTCTTTCCAACTCTTTCTAACTTTTACTAACAACGATTTAAAAATGTATTTATATATGATTAATATAAGATAATATTTTATATCCAAATTTAACTTCCTCCGTCCTAAAACTATCTTTCCATTTGTGTTTACGAGGTTTGACCGACTTTATTTTCAATTTAATTTATTTAATTGTACGTGTGAAATTAAAAAATAAAATTTATATATTTAAAAACTACATTGATGCCGCATAGTTTGAGAACAAGGTTCTAATTTCTAAAGCTTGTTCATGCAATTTAGTGAAATTTTGGGTAGTTGTCAACTATGATTGCTGGTATGATGGATATGGCGGTTTTTTTTTTTGAAAAATTATGAACAAAACAATTTTTACAACACTGCTCAAGAAGTTTGACCATTTTCCTTTTCTGTAACTAAGAATTGAAGATTAGAGTACTTGAGAAACTTGTGTGTTAGTGAATTGCCTAACTGTACCTGTTTGGCAGGCAGCAGGTAAATTTCAAACATATCTCTTTTTGCTCTTGTAGGTTGTGGAGTTAAATGGATTTAGTAAAGCATTTGGAGAGATGAACAGCTTTGGCTCCAAGGAGTGGTGTGGTGGTAATTCCTCTGGTGGATTTCACAGAGATGAGAATCAGATTGGAATGGGAAAAAGTGTGAAGTTTTCAAAGGATATATAGATTAAATTCCAAGAATGGCCATAGAGATTTGGATGGACAACCCTTTATTGGAAGCGAAGAAAGAGGCATGCATGGGTGTCGAGAAGAAAAAACTCTGCCCCTTTAAGGGCTTTGTTGGGAACTTATGAATGGTTTGGTTTTCAAAGTGCTACGGATTTGTCCAGTGGAAGTGTTCTCAATGGCCACGAATAATGGTGAATAACAAAGTGTGGCAAGTTTGGATGGAAGGCTCTTCAAAATATGTCTTTTTATTCAATCTTTGAATCGTGTTATTAGTAAAGAAAATTTGCAGAATCAAAAAATATTTCGTTCTATCCAATGCATTGCACGTGTTAAAAATACCAGTTTTATAATAAAAATATGAGTAATTTTGAAGTAACATGTAGTCATATCTATGGCTTTTATTTTTTATTTAACGTTTTAAGATGCACCCACACTCACTCGCACTCAAACTCGCTATATGCGATCTAGGTTTTGTCAACAGATGTGTTTGATCAGTTAATGCTCTATATAGATGGAGCCTCATGGTATGTTTAAGTAACGACATACCTTCTGTACTCGTTATAGATACTAAAGTCTTATCCAATTGAAGTATTTTGGTATACTCTGAAATAACTTTAAAATTTAAAATGCAAAAATTATAATTTAAAACTTAAAATATAAATTTTAAAATTTCAAATATAAAATTTAATATTTAAGAATTAAAAATCAAATAATCAGTATTTAAAACAAAAATTTAAAAATTAGAAATTAGAAATTAAAAATTACGAGCAAAAATGCTCCGTACGACCGTACGTATATGTAACGCTTCCTTTCATTTTTTTTTTGTTTCTGAAAACTTTCCGTCTTTCCCCATCTTCAAGCATCGAAATCACTGAGAAAGCCAGGAATTCCTCCCAACGAAAATGGCTGGGTTTGCAAAAGCATTTGATGCTGTAACAGATGCCGCTTCCACAGCCTGGGGCTTCGCCAAGCACTTCTCGAACTCATCGCCCGATCAACCCAAGTGCGACGTCTCCGGCGATCGAAGTCTCCAAACCCTAGATCTTCATCCCTCTCTCCGCAATTAAGTCGCGCATGCGAATTTCTCAACTGAAAGAGAGAATGGTGGCCTGATGATGTGTTTTGATTGATTGCAGGGGATGTTTGCAGGCATGGTCAAGAGCGGGGAGACGATTCTGGAAAATTGGATGAAACGCGATGGAGACGACGTTGAGGTGTTCGAACAATTCAGCCTTCTGGCTTCCGAACTCGTTTCCAATACTGCTTTTGGAAAGAATTGTTTGGAAGCAAACAACAAATCTCCTCACATGGGGTAGTTTCTTTTATCATTTTACCTTTTTTCGTGCGTTTGTAGTGAAATCTGGTACAAGTTTGATGAAAGTATCAAGTAAAAAGCTATAGCTAGCTTGTGGTTGTAGGCATAAGAAAAGTTATATGCCCTAACACGACCCATGTTTTGATTTTTTGAACTAAGTTCCAAAACACACGACCTCTAGAACCAACTTAACCAAAAGATCGAACTTGTAGATTTGTACTTTTAAGTCGAGTAAATGTTTTATACCCTAAGAGCAATCTCAATGGTGAGGAAACATATTTCCTCATCAATCTTTTTGGTGTGTAAACATTTTTCGCTCATATCTACTCTCTCACTCCAAATTCTCAAAAATGAAGAAAAAAATTCCTCACATAGAGTGACAAAAAAACTCGTGTGTCTATTTGTTTTCCACACCAATGGGATGCTTTACGTCCCCAAAATTACTCACTCATGAAATATCTCCTCATCATTGGCATGGCTCTAATAGAAATCATATAATTGTTCTATTAATTAGGTGAGGTGAAAGGATCATATTCATGTCCATATATCTGGAGGCAGCATGAATAATTAGCTTTCTAGTCATTCTAGGACACATTATACTTGATATCTTTGTTTATTTAGTCTTGAGTTACTAGGGGATCATCGAACTCCATCTTAAGTGGTTAAGTGCTTTTGTGTTTTCTTTACCAATTGAAGTACCTTTTAATAATTGAAATTATAACTCAATTAACATATTATGATTGAAGTGATATGAAGTTATTACATGTATACTGTGCTATCAAGAGTTATGCACTAGTAGATATGCTGCTTAATGGTTTTAATGATCTTATACTTTATTTGCTTAGCATTACCCCTTTCATTTTGAATATTTGTCAGAAAAAACATCATCTTCCAACAATGGATTGGTTTTCCCTGTATTAAACTTAAATGCTGTGGTTTTATTGAATGCACAGTTGGGTTGTGAAGAAGAATGATGCAATTGAGTCCAAGAAACATGAGCAGTCAAAGACGTTGGAAGAACTTTTTAGGAAAGGTTTCCCCGGGAAACCTTTTGCCACGAAGCAAGAAAGTGAAAAGAACAATAAGTATTCAAATGAAGAAATTGCACATGAGTGCATGGCATTCTGCTTTGTGGGATGCACTGCAACAGCATCTATTCTAGGATGGATGGTCCATATGCTATCTAGAGACAAGAACTTGCAGGAAAGAGCAAGGAAAGAAGTAATTGAAATATTTGGCTGTGAAGATATCAATCCTGAAGGCATTGAAAAGCTAACAGTTGTAAGTACTAAGGGTCTACTTGGATGGAGGGTCTATATTTTGATATATTGAATGTTTCTTAAAATGAATAAATGGAAAATGTATATACACTTCACATGTTCACAATAGATAATAGTTTGGAGAAAAACTTTTGTTGCGTGGCAATATAAAACCAAGATGAAATTTAATGTTATTTTTCATTTTTGCCTTTGATAAACCAAGACAACATATTCAATTATAGTTATGAGTATTATGCTATATTATGAGAGGGGTAATATTGTCAAAACAATTATTCATTTGATTATTCCTTACTCTGTTTAATGTTGACTTGAGGGAGTATATAGACTGTGTCTTCCCCAAGTACATTACTAAGTCATATTTTGCACTCGTAAAGCGTAAACATAAGCACCGGGGGTTTCCAGTTTCAGGTGTAATTGTTAGTGTCAATTTGTGTGCTACTGCTTTCTGTCTTTGTGCTCTTACTCTACTCTTACTCTGTTTGTGCTATTGTGTACTATGTCTGTGTTTACTTTGACTTTGTTTGTGTGTCTGTGTTTGATCCGGGCTTCTTTTGGAAACCTCTCTACTTTCATTTAGGAGTAAAGTCTACATACACACATTCTTGTTAGACTCTGCTTTTTTTGTGGGGGCTTACTACGTTTGTTGCTGCTGTTGTAGATGGATAAGATTCTAGAAGTCGTGTAAGGCTATATCCACTAGTGCCCTTCAAACTGAAGGTCACCAATGGAAACACAGAAGAACAGCCTGACGTGGACAAAAGGAACCCGACAGTCTTTCACTTTGGACATGGCCGTGGAGCATGGCTGGGGTTGAATTTTGCAAAGTTTGAAGCCAAAGTGGTTCTTTCCATGATCCTGAGACGCTTTGTGTTCACGCTCTCCCCTGCCTACAATCACTCCCCAGTCCGAGGCTTTACAGTCACTCCAAAGCACGGAATCAGAGTCATTCTCCAAGTTTGCAGAGAGGAGAGTAAGACGGTCAAGATCATCAAAACAGTGGGCATTGTTGCTGGTGTGGCTGCTGCAGCCTGGGGTATATCGAAGCTGCTCGGACCAGATGAACCGGTTCCAAAACCGGAAGAAGGAAAGAAGGTGAAGATGATGAAGAATCCCGGAAGGCCTCATTAACTAATTGCCAGGAGTCCGTTTGAAGAAACCCCAGCACAGCGCTTCAGGAGGAACCGTGAACTGGCAAAGGCCGAGAAACTTGCAAATCGTGCCCTGGGAATCAAATGAAGGTATTCTCCCGGGCTTCCCTATGAACTGCTTTAGTATATTCTTGTCTATGACTGCTTTGTAATGAATTGTTTTCTCCATTGCGTGAGAGAGGGTTGAGATTTGGAGTTTGAGGAATTATATTTTAACATTATCAAATTGCTTTTTAATTCCTAAATCTCATTTCCAATCGCGAATAGTTAAGATTTGACTCTCGGAGTTGTCATTTTATTACTGTCACGTCTGTACAATGAATGAAATGAAGTCAAGCAACATTACAATCACTCTTCTACTCGTATATGAATATGAATATGACTAAATTCAAATACTTCCTTTGTTCCAAAATGTTTGTCATATTACACAAAATAAAATGAAATTTTAATTTTTTTCAATTCATTTTATTTAAAGATTGATATAGAAATAAAAATTAATATTTACATATTAAAAGTTTTTCAAAACAAGTGGACGGTAAAAATGTTTTATTTTATCAAATAGTCAACAAAGACATACCAATAAAAAAAGTTCTTGTGTATTTTGAATAGTGAATTGTGATATTTTTTGAACGGAGAGATATAATACTCTCTTTCAACTGAAAAAAATTGATTGAACTTGATGTTAGGTCAAGACCAAATTCGAACTGATTGGATTTTGGGTTGATCTTCGATAAAAAAAGGCATTCGGATTTTGATCCGATCCAGTCTAAGCTCGGAATACTTAAAGACTAAACCGATTGGACCTTAAAGATCTCAATATTACTCGCTTCGTCTTAAAACTATTTTCCCATTTCTCTTTTTTTGTTTTAAAACTACCTTCCCAAACCCAAAAAAGGGCTTTGTAATGACAACATTACCCCCCCCCCCCATTTACGCCACACAACAACCTTATCTACGCCACACTTACACCCCTCTCATTTACGCCAAGATCAACCTTATCTTTTCTTTTCCGCTCTTCGCCTCCTCTCTCTAAACCCTAGATCTATCTATCCGTGTCTCTCTGTCTCTCCCTCTCCGCCTCTCCGTCTCTCTGTAACTTCATCGCCCTCTCCCCGTCTTTGTAAAGCTTCACTCTTCCATAAAATCCTAGATATAATCTTCATCGCCTCACCTACAAATGGATTCCGTGGATTTGAGTTCTGAATTCCAGATCCCTCAAATTTCTGAGAGCGGGATTCAATATCAAGGGCTGAATAAGGAAGACGAGAAGGAAAAGATGGAGGTTTCAGAGTTTGAGGACGGAGAGGGTGAGTCGGATGATGATGGATCTGACTCTGATTCTCTCCCATATCCAAGCATAGTCATCGCTGATAGTGATTATAAGGTCTCAAGTTCAAACTCAATATTTTTAGATAGGTAAAAAAGAGATTCAACTAATTTTTGTCATGTCTAAATCCAAAGTATAAGCACAAAATGTATAGGTAAAGAATTATTTAGAAAATACGTATATGAAAAATATAAGTAAAGTTTAAAAATGGCTCTTTATAACAAACATATAGTCTACATTCTACAAACATATAGTCCACATTCGAAGAAATATTGCTAAAATTTTCAAATTTTAAATGAGCAATGCTAAGTTCACAAACAAAACAATCACAAACTTACCATTATTGGTTTCAATTCTCATTTCAAAATTACTTTAGACTACTTAATTTTTTATTGAAGTTTACAAATAGAAAATTAGTGAGGTTTACAAGCATTTTATTTGTGAACCAAACATTTCTCCTATAAAATATATCTTGTTCAAGTGAGGTCGTGAGTATGTTATTGTGATTCTAAGGTTTACATTTAAAATTTAGACCTTCTCACATCCTTTACGAGTTCATAATTAGATTTCACCATTTTTATTAGGCCCAATGTATGAAACTATTTAATGTACTCCGTATGAAATTCCATAAAATGAATACAAGATCACAAAAAAAAATTCTTATTGCGCAAATTTACTAAAATTTGGTAAGCTTAAGTGACAATTAGGTTTATGCCAAATTAGGATTTCAATATTACTCTTCCCACCTAATCTAAATCGTATGTTTCAGTTTGCGATGTTTAATTGAAGTTATTTTCAAACTATTTTATATGAAAAACGGTGTAGAGTTTAAAAATAAAATTTGCATATTTTTTTTTGAAGACTAAAATTTGCATATTTAAAAATCTACAAAACTAGTGGTGACATGACTATATTTTTTTAGTAAATAACTAACGAAAATAGAGAAAAAAAGTGAATGAAGTTTGATCCTGTAAATTAGTAAATAGAAAATTTAATTTGGGACAGAAGGAATAGTAAATTTATGGTGTGAAAATAAATACGGAGTACCATTCAAATAAATAAATGTATTTCTACCACTCCCTCTGTCCCTAAATATTTGTCACACTTCTATTACCGAGATAAAATATCTTGCTTTTTCAATTCATTTTATTTACATATTAGTATAGAAATAAAAAATAAAATTTTAATATAAAAAACTACATGAAAAATTCTTCGAAATAAGAGGTATCAAGAATATTTTATTTTATCAAATAACCAATGAAAACGTAGAAATAAACAAAAGTTCTCGCGACTGCTGAAAAAGCAAATGTGAGATATATTTTGAGACGGAGGAAGTATTAAAAAAGAGGAATGCTAGGGATATACAAAATGGTGTGCCCCATTTATACACCATGCATCTTCAATTTTTTTCTATCTTGCTTTTGTATGGTGGGGATGGAGTGAGGTACACCAATTGGGGTACACTATTTGGTGTACCCCTAGCATTTTTTATTAAAAAAAGAAAAAGTTACCCAAAATAATCTCAACTTTACCCGGTCTTTCAAAAATAATCCCACCTTTCACTGTGATGCATAATAATCTCAACTTTAATGAAATTTGCAAGTTTTGGGTCACCGTTAAGTTTCCAACGGAGGGTTAACGGAAATGCCTATTTTGGGCAACAAAATGAAAGTTGAGATTATTTTTAATGAATTTTCATTTTTTTAATTTTTCATTTAAATTTTTAAAATTACTTTCTACCTCCATTATCATTTCTTTTTCCTTTTTTAAAGATTAGTCTTAGTTTAAAAAAATAAAAATAATAGATATAAAAAATGAGAAAATGAGAAATGTAACTAAAATGATACAAAAATAATAAAATAAATAAAGTAATCAATAGAAACTAACTTGAAATTGGTAATAAGTAAAATAAAAATATACGGGTGGGTTTAATATTTTACGCACTATACAAAGTATTAACGTATCACTTCTTATTTTTTAGAAAAAAATATCTACAATAATTCCAACTTTACCGGACGGCTTGTTCTTTTAAAAAATAAGTAGTACATTAAGAGGCTGTTTGGCAACTTCTGAATGGGTAAGTGCTGAACCAGTAAGAGGTCTGAACCATTAAGTGCTGAACCAGTTAGAGGTCTGAACCATTAAGAGCTAGTATATTGCTTAACTATTCAGAGGCAAATGTCTGATCAATTCAGATAAGAGGTCTTAACCATTCAGACTCTGTATAATACTTAAACATTCAGAGGCAAATCTCTTAACCATTCAGACATCTGAACCATTAAGAGGCTGAAACAAACAGTCTGAACCATTAAGTGCTGAACCATTCAGACATCTGAACCATTAAGAGACTGAAACAAACAGCCCCTAAGACTCCATATAGTGTGTAAAATGTTAAAACCCACCACTCCATATATATTTATTTTATTTCTTACCAGTTTCTGTTTAATTTCTATTGATTACATTATTTATTTGATTAATTTTGTATGGTTTTAGTTATTTTTCTCATTTTCATTGTTTTTTATATCTATTTTTTTTATTTTTTCTAAGGTAAAAATAATCTTGAAAAAAGAAAAAGAAATGGAGGTTGAAAGTAATTCAAAAAATTTAAATGAAAATTTCAAAAAAAATTAAAAAATTAAAATTCATCAAAAATAATCCCAACTTTCATTTTGTTGCATAAAATAGGTATTTCCGTTAACCCTTCGTTAGAAACTTAACGGCGACCCAAAACTCACAAATTTCAGTAAAGTTGGGATTATTATGCATCACAGTGAAAGGTAAGATTATTTTTAAAAGACCGGATAAAGTTGGGAGTATTTTGATAATTTTTTCTTAAAAAACTATGTTTAATTTGGTTACTTGTTCTATCCCAAAATAAATTTCAAAGCTTTTAACTACAGCAAACTAAATTTGACTTTCCTCCCAATTTCTATTAAGATGACGTTTTTCTTCCCATTCTTTCGGACCATTCATATTTTCTCTTCAAACTCTTTCTAATTTCACCAAACAATAATTCTAAAACGACATATTTTACATGTTAATAATAATAATAATATATATCATTTTTTGAAGCATTATATTATTATTATTATTATTATTATTATTATTATTATTATTATTATTATTCTTGTTGTTGTTGTTATCATCGTCATCATCATTATTATTAATATTATTATTATCATTATATTTATTATTATTATTACGTTCATAAGAAATATTTATAAATAATTGAGTGTGTATGTTTTTATTTTTTCTATGTCACTATTTTTATGATGCATATAAATAATTCTGTGTAATTAAGTCCAGGTTCATTCAGATAAGTTTAAATCAGATTAGATTCATTCAGACAAGTTTAGATCAGCTTAGATCGATTCAGATTTTAAAAATATTTACAAGATAAATAATATTAAAATAATACTAATAATTACAATAACAACAACAATTATTATTATCATTATTAGTTAATAATAATATTAAAGTTAATAATTATTTTTAACTAATAATAATTAATAATAATGATAATAACAAATGATAATACTAATTAGAAAAATGATTACTAAAATAACAATAAAAAATTAATCAATAATAATTAAATTAATAATAATGATAGTAATTAATAATAATGATAATAAAAATTCATAATGATATTTATTTGTAAATATAATAATAATAAAATTAATAATAATAATAATGATAATAATAATAATAATTGATAATCTTCATCTTTAATCATAACACTTCATATTCATAATAATAATAATAATTATTTATAATAATAATAATAAATATAATTATGCAAATAATAATAAATAATAAGTACAATTATAATTACTAATAATAAAAAAAATTTATTTTAATATTATTAATAATAATTAATAAAATAATTAATTATTATCAATTATAATAATATTAATAAATATAATTATTAAAATAATAATTATGATGATAATAATGATAATATTTATTTCAAAACTATATTTTAAAATAAACTCAATTTTACTAAATTTATATTATAACTAAATATACCTTTTCCATAATTCACGGTTAAAGGGTGTTACAGTTTGACAAAAAAGTCAAATTGTGGTAATCTTTAAGAGACGGTGGGAGTAATAAAAATTATTATTTTATCATATTAATAATAATTATTAATAATAATAAAAAAATAAACTATTATGTTTAATATAATAATAATTATTATAATTATTATTTGAATTTGAATTAAACCATTCAGATTAAATCAGATTCATTCTGATATGATGAGATTCATTCAGATCAGATCAAGTCAGATCCATTTCGATCATAATAGATGAATTCAGATTATATCAGATGAGACGAGCCTTGAAAAATTTAGTTCAAATCAGATCAGCCGAAGAGAATGCATCCTAATCTCTTGTGTCAATGTGAACCAATAAAAAATGGGATGAGTCTCGGTCCTCGAGAACCACCCGGTCTCCACCATTATACATAACAATCCGACATCTTGCCGGTGGGCGTTGCGCAGTTGGCAAGATAGGAGTGCCAATGGGGTAACACTTGATTTTGGTTTCTGCTAACTATGCTGAGGAGCAACTATGCTAACTATGTGATCTCTGTAATTACTATGTGCATGCTCCACTCTTTACCACCAATCTATAATAAAAAATCAATTTATCTCCTCTGAGTTACGGCCCGACCAGGTATGAGGGCCCTGGAATGGGGCTCATCCTATCAATATGGCGAATAGTTCAAACTCATTTCATTTCAAATTAGTTTATCATCTTTTTTTCGCGCAGTTGACCCCACAAAGTCCGTCCTTTAAAGTGATTGACCTATCGACCTATTCACAGGGGTTTCCCATTTCCCCTTTTCTCTCAGATTCCATTCCCCAATCCGCCTTTCCACCGGAGATGTATCCCACCGTGCTCGCCGCCGTGACGGCCGTCGCAACAATCTCCAAAGTTGCTGAGCAACTCGGATACTTCAACAAGGAAACACCGGACGAACCGGGAAAAGCCGTAGAGGCTGCGGAGAAACAACCTGCCGATATTGGGTAATGATCTGAACTCAATTCCTTGTTTTTTGTGTGTGTCTAACTATGGATCTGTGAATTTGTGTTTCTGTTTATTTATCTCCGCATAATCGAGTGAAGATCGCAAGGAATTGTGGTTAGTTTTGTAAACTTCTGAGTTCTGATTCAATTGAGTGCGTGATCGCATTCACTGTTCAGACCAGAAACTCACTACCTCCGAACATGATGTTCTTCTCCTTAAGCTGAGATTTCTATTGCCGTAAAAAAGAGGAATCAATATTATTTGTTTCTAAAGTAGTTTGTCTAATTGCCGTAATTGTATGATGTTCACTTAGCAACACAATGCAAGTGTGAAATTGTCTGTTTGATATTTGTTATGAAGGATGAATCAATGTAAACAACATAATTGTGTCCTCAAGGAAAATGAAATGAGAAGAACTCTTTGGGACGACGCGAAAAGGAAAGTGTGAAGAACATTTTGGGATAAAGAGTGTAAATGAAATTATCATAACGAATGATCGTAGTCAAAGGGATAAAAGAACCCAGATATGTTTTTGGGATCTATGCCCTTTATTATAGTAATTGCACAGGGATTCTATTTCTATGTGTTAACCTTTTTTTTTCTTTTTTTTTTGCTTTGTAAATTGGAAAACATCAAAAGCTTCTTGTTGAGTAGAATTTCGCGGTTCAACGGGAGTGGATATGAGACATGGAGCAGTAAGATGAAGACTATGTTAATGTACCAAGATCTTTGGGACTTGGTGGAAGGAGGCTATACAGAGGAGGAGCTCACTGTTGAGGAGGTTGAATATGTTCGAAAGAGGGATGCTGCACCCTTGTTATTAATCCAGCTGTCTATAGATGAATCCATTTTCTCTTGCATCGCTAATGCCAAAACATCTAAACAAGCTTGGGATGCACTCGAGAAGAAGTACAAAGGTAAAGCACCAGAACCAACTCTGAAGAAGGTTGGAGATGAATTGGCCTCATCTTGCACTGTTGATGCTACTAAATCAGAAGAAGCTCTTTGGGATCCACTCTATCTGGAGAAGCATGTGAATGAATCAGCTTTGTCCAGCCATGCAGTCTGTGCCGATGCACCTGGATCAAAAGGAGCTAATGCCAAGGTATGAACTTGCATTGATGCCACATAGTTTGCGAACAAGATTCCAAAGTTTATGCATTTTAGTGAAATCTTGGTTAGTTCTCAACTATGGTTTCCAATGTGACCAAAACAATTCTAACAACTTTTTTCATGAAGTTTGACTATTTTCAAATTGTGTGGCTAAGATTTGATGATCAGAGTACTTGAAAAATTTGTCTGTTAGTGAATTGCTTAACTTGTACCTATTTGGCAGCAGATAAATTTCAAACATATCATATTTACGCTTGTAGGTTGTGGAGACAAATGGAGCTAGTAAAGCTTTTGGAGAGTTCAACAACTTTGGCTCCAAGGATTGGTGTAGTGGCAATTCCTCTAGTGGATTTTGCAGGGACGATAATGACACAAGCACAGCAGATCTCAACGGGAAAAAGTGTGAAGTTTTCAAAGGATATAGAGGAAATTCCTGCCGTGGGGGTCGTGGCGGCAGAATTGGTGGACACTTTGACAACTACCAGGGAGGTAGTGGAGGTCGAGAGGGTGAAAACATTAACAAGAAGGGAATTCATGGAGGAGGTCCTGGAGACGGCAATGGACTGCGCTTTAACAAGGGGGGAAGTCCTGGAGCTGTAGACAACGGACACATTAACAACAACCAGAGGGTTCATGGAGGCCAAGATGATCAACACTCGAACAAGCAGGGAAAAGGTGGAGGTGTGGATAGTGAACCTTTAAAAAACAACCCGGGATTTCACAGAGGTGCATTTCGTGGAGGTGGTCAGCGTGGAGGTGGAGGTCGTGGATGTGTAAGTCAGAGAGGTAGAGGTCTTGGAGATGGACTTCATGGAGATGGGGGTCGTTTTGGTGGGTTTCACGGTGGAGGTAGTGACGGGGGCGGTCTTGGAAGTGGAGGCCGCAGAGGTGGATTTCGTGGAGGTCGTGGAGGTGGATTTTGTAGGGGTGGTGGTCGGGGGGGCTATGGAAGTGGAGACCGTAAACACTTAAACAACAATGGAGGTGGTAACCATAAACATTTTAAGAATAATGGAGAGCATGGAGGCAATAAACACAAATCGTTTAACGAGGGTAGTCGTGAAGGCATAAATGATGGATGTTTTAATAACCCCAACAATCACCATAGAGGTGTGGATGGACAACCCTTTATTGGCAGCCAGGGAGGTCACGCAAGCACACATGATGAATGCTTTAATAATGAGCATTCTGTGTTTGGTGAATATAATAGCAGTAATCCAAAAATGGAATCAATTTCTTCTTGCACTACTGATGAAATCAAACTGAAAGAAGCACAAAATGCTCTAGAACAGCAACATAAATCTATTGATGAGGTAATTGCTTTAGAAAATCATGCTTACATTCAAGGCAAACATATAATAGTACTGTCAAAACTAGAATTTCTATTTATTTTCATGCAATGTGGTGAATTCCTTGTAGTTTCTTGTCTAGTTTGATGGAGAATGTAAATCATATGAGGGAAAAGATATGAGGGAAGTAAAAAAGAAGTACAGAAGAAAGCATTTTAAATCTAATTTTGGTAAAATGCAATGGCACAGATGCTGGTTAAGCCTCAAGATGGAAGCACCAGCAATGGAATGAACTCGACCCTGAACCATTCTCATGAAGAGGCCCGGGATCTCAAATGTGGCGGAAGAAACATTTTTATAAACAATTTGGACATGGCAATTGACGACAAGATGCTCCATGATTTTTTTTCAGCAATTGGAAACATTCTTTCTTGTAAAGTGGTAACATATGGATCAGGTGTGTCCAAGGGGTACGGCCATATTGAATATGACAGCGAGGAAGCTGCACAGAAAGCTATTGAGAAGATGGACGGTGCAATGTTGAATGGCAAGCAAGTGCGTGTAAAATATTTTGTCAGCAAGCAAGAAAGAGGCATGGGTGTAAAGAAGACAAAACTCAGCCCCACTAATGTCTTTGTTGGGAACTTATCTCAGTCGACAACTGAAGACGATCTTAGGAATGCTTTTCATTGCTTTGGTGGAACGATCTCTAGCGTTGTACTCATGAGAGATGGAGATGGGAAATCAAAGTGCTACGGATTTGTCCACTTTAAGGATGCAGATGACGCGGCTTGGTCAGTGGAAGTTCTTAATGGCCACAAATTCGACGACAAAGTGTGGCAGGTGAGAAGAGCTTTTGAGAACAAATTTGTTGGAAAAGCTAAGATGAAATCCGTTGGTGTGCCGGTTCCTTCTTCCACCGACAGTGGAACTAATAAATCAGGAAACCCGTCGGAGAAATCTATGGAATCATCCACCAAATCAGCGGACGAATCTGTCCATTCTTTCAAGGCTGATGCATCTGAATTAAAAAAGAAAGAAAAGCTGCAAACACATAACAAAACGGCAATCTACATCGACAATTTTGGGGTGGGGCACTTCAACTTCTAAAAACCGTGTTTTTGTGGCAGCTGGAACTACTCCTGGGGTTGCAACGGTACGATCTATCTACATGTATATTTATGGATATGTGCTGTCACATCATGTTATTAGTAGTAGCTTACTATGTAGGGTGGTGTCCTCTGAGAACACTTGGTAGAGCATATTGGAGCCATTCCTTGACTTGGTTTGTCAAATAATTATCATTAATTCCCCTATATGGCCCCAATAGATTATGGAGTTTTCATGGGGGTTCTTTTTAAACTTTTGATTGGACCCCTTTTATGTTATTGGGTATAATTGTATAAAACATTTACTCCGGGGTAAATGTTTAGTCCTTTGCAGGGCCGATCTTGAAATGAGAAAAAATAATGGTTCGTTATGTAAATAGACTTGCATTGTGGTATGGGTTGGACGTAGAATACGCATATTTCATTTTAGAAAGTTTACGTCTTATCAGATTAAAGAATTTTGGAATACCATCAGAATTACTTTAATTTCATAGCGTTTTCACGATTCGTTTGTAAGTCTATCCTGTTGGATTCATGTACTCCAAAATTCCAAATGCAGCAAGTATTCCAACAGTTGACTACTCTGCCTTCTTCTATACAAGTGTTGATTCAATGGATTAGTTCTCTTTGATGCTCTTCTTGTGCTAATTTTCAATTTTAATTCATGGTTCTCAAAAAATATGAGGAGCTTGTTTTTTTGGGCTAAAATGTATTAACTCACGGTCTACTTCAAGGAATTTGAAAGAGAAAAAAAAGAAAACGACATGTAACACAATTTTTCTTGTTTATTTAGTGATGAAAAGAAAAAAATAGAAGCAAAAGAAAATGAGAAGAGAAAATGAATGAAATTCCTTTCTATTTTGGGGAGAAAAATGAGAGAATTTTTTTCTTTTTCTTTCTTTTCTAATTCCTTGAACCATTGTGTAAACTAAACTAAAATGATTATATTATTTTTGAAGAGAAGGGTCATGTTAGGAACCTACCACTTGCCTCCTTAGATTTACAACCACCGATTTTATACATAAACGAACGATAATCATTTATGGTCATAGACGATTATTATATGTGCGTGTATAAATTATTTGTGATTGTCATCTGGGGCGCACCCATGGTGGGTTTCTAGCATTTTCTGTTGAAGAAAGAATTATGCTAGGAATCACCACGATTACGTCTATAGATACAATCCTATGTGATTTTATATATACATAGATGATAATCATCTGCATTCACGAATGATTATCGTCTGTGTATGTATAAATTATACTGTATGTAATTATCATTTTTAACAGTTTCCTAGCATTTTTTTGTTGAAGAAATAGATTGGTAATCATATACTCTCCCCCAAATGAATTCACACACATTGACTTCACGAGTTTGTATGGACAAGTTTGTATGGTAATGCTCTGTAGTTTTATATTGACTTTCCAAACATGTCATCAATTTAAGGTTTTAAAGTAAGCTATAATCAAGAAATCTCTCCCTTTATAATTTCTCTCCCATTTTGGTTACATATCTTTTCTGATGCTATTGTACTCCTCCCACTATATGTACTACCCCGTAGTTTTATTTATTTATTTATATATTTTGATAGTATGTAGCAGTGTCATGTTTAAGCTGCAAAAGAACTGGATCAGATCAAATGAAGAGTATTATTATTTGTATAAAAAAACTTTGATAAATATTCAGATTCGAAATTGAATACATAAAGAATACAAATAACTATTTGTATTCTCATTCTTGAATTTCACACTTTTTGTAAACCAACTCTTTGGGATCAAAAAGTCCTTTTAAAAAAATGTTTATCAAACACTTCTAATAAAATGCTTAACCTATGTCAAGCATCTCAATTAGCCCAAAATGCACTTTCTAAACAACAGACAGCCCCAGTTAGATGACAACAGACAACCTCAAAAGTCAAAACAAGAAAAATCATACCTCAAAAGTGTTTTTTTTCCACAATGTCACAGCAAAAACACTAGTCATGGCATTCAATTCTACAATTAAAATGCCAAATAATAGAATCTACTCTCTTTAGAGTGTCGTAAACCCTGTAATACCGTACAAGCAGAATTTCGGCAACATCTTGTGAGTAATACTATGCCTAAACCAACCGATCCGATTCCTCTGAAGGAGGCTTTTAGCACTCTATTGCAACTTTTTATGCAAGAACAAGAAACCGGCAACCACGGAGATGCCAGCAATGGTGACGGGAAGAACCCAATACTGTTTGGTGAAATCGATGACCTTCTGAGATATGTTGCAGCTAGACTGGTTTGAATGGTTGTCCTGTTTATTAGGGATGGTGGGGGCAGTTGGATCAATCTCCCCAATAAAGAATTTCTTCATCAGCTCTTTTGCGCTTTCGCTATGCCCGGCATCTTCGAAATCATCGGTGGCATCTTTTCCTTCAAGCAAATTGAAGCCCAAGTCAAACACAGAATCAATATTCCATCCATCTCAGAGTTCTTTTTTTTTTTTACATTTAAATGGCATTTTGTTGTTCTGGTTAACAACATATAAGGCCTTACGCTCATATATATGTGAGGCATTTACGGAGTAGAAAAGTATACAGGGATGAGACATAAAATTACTGTGAAACAATGAAACCAAATAGGACTTACCAGCGGCAGCTGTTAATACATCATCTCCACCTGGATGGTCATCCATATACGATGAGACGTCATAAACCTGATCGTTTAGAATAGGTCAGTTCATTCAAAGTTTCAGTAAAAGGCATAGTTGATATCAATCAAAAGTTGCCTCAAGGAGACTAGTTTCTCAAATTCCCAGAAAATCCAAAGTGCGTCGGTTTTTTTAAACTGAACACTCATTCATGTAGGGGCAGAACAGTCCATGACTTGGAAATTGGCATTAAGTCATTAACACCATAGACTGAGACTTCTTCCATCAAAGGTAAGATTGAAATCTTATATCCGTGAAATACCAACACTCTGGTTGAAAATGGTACGGTTGTACCCAAGGTATTAAAAGCCGTTATGTTGCTAGTCAAGGTACTGGTCAATTGTACAATAGTCAAAATAGACCAGCATTAAGCTGGTTGAGACAGTTATAAATGAAATAAGAGGGAGTATAATACTATACTAATAAATGAGATAATATTCGTACATAACACTCAAGATGATGGAGATGAAGCACGTATGTAAAAAGAACCAGTTTAATAGTCATAGTTCAATATTTAAACAAAATACTCCATGCGTCCCAAAATAATTTTCATGGTTGATTTATCGAACTTTAATAAGTGTTGAAAAGCGAAGTGCATGATTAGAATTTGTTTAAAAGACAAATGATGAGAGCCACAAGGTAAAATGCTAAGCTTATTTTGGGACTGATGGAGTATATTATTGGCACAGCAGTTCAAATGCAAAAATTTGCCTGCATTATACCCTCACGGCGGGACCTTTTCCAGAAGTCAATAAGCTAGGACACTTTGTGAGGGATGCCCGATTGGTCTAGCACTCTAACTTTTAACCCCCCAAAAAATATCTAATTCTATGGATAATCACAAGAGGTCCCTTACAAATTGGAAGACACATTTTAAATTATCTAATTCTGTGGATAATAATACAAAAGTAATCAAGAATGAAGAATTCAACACTTCAAATATTTGAGCACGCCTTTCACAGATGAAAAAGGATCTTTCATTGTTGCATAGAAACCCTATCACAAGATCTAAGATCATTGAAGCAAAAAATGGTGGAACCCTCATAATGTTCGGACCTAATCATCTTTTTTTTTTTCTAAACCACTAGATAACAAGAAAATTACCAAACAACAACAACAAAAACAACAAATCCAATAAAATCCCACAGAAAAAGGATCCGCCAAGGAAAGGTGTGTTGTGTGTACAGACCTTACCCCAACCCGGGAGTAGAGAGCTGGTTTCCAAGAGACCATGACTCAAGCACAGATACACATACAGAGTAAACACAATAGTAGGAAGTAGGAACAAAGTAAGAGCACAGACCTAAGAAGTACACATACTGGCACTAATAATTAGACACACAAAGCACAGAAAGCACTCAAGCACAAGCTTACCTTGTTACCTAAACTACAAATTAAGCTCCAAAAGTCAACCAACCTCCTCTAACCCTAGATCTCCAATAGTTCCTATTAAGACCATATACTCGGCGAGACCCGGAAGTAAAAAATCCTGGACTCTTTCCAACAATTCCTAGGTCTGCCTCTACCCGTTCTCACGCCCACGACTGCAAGTGTCTCTCCTCTCATTACCAAGGCCTGCGCACTTCTCCTCCTTTTATGCCCAAACCGAAAATAGGAGCACTAAAGAACTCAGCCAATCGCAGATTCACAGCCACAACTATAACATATTGCAAAACTTCCAGTTGAGTGTCTAATCCAGATAAATAGAGTCAAAAACTACTTGAAATCAGAGTGAACTTCAAATCAACCAGATGGAACATGGCATAAACACTCATACCTTACCATTTAATTCGAAATTCTTATGAACTAAATATTAAAAAAATCTAATGTGGATAGGAAAAAAACAGCATCGAAAGACCTTGTCGTGAATAACGACCCAACAATCGCCCTTGGTCTTGTGCTCAGATGCTTCTGCCATGGAACATAGCTTCGTTATCGTCGGCATCTCTTCTCCTTTTTCTTATTCTTCAGAGAGATTTCTGTGCCCTAAATAGCTCGGTGTGTTGGGCAAGAAGCCTAACCGGTTAAATATGATGAATGTTGGAAACTTTGCAAGGATCCTCCAACAAATTTTTGATTTCATAGTGTCACTCCTAAGTTTAATACTTCCTATCGTTTTAAAAATCTTTTCTGTTTTGATTTTTTAGTCAAAGAGTTACATTTTTAACTATAAATTAGACATAATTTAAATAAATAAATAATATAAAAAATTGATATATCAAACTATATCTTAAGATGAACCTAATTATATTGAATTGATATTATAATTAAATATATATTTCAAATTTATAATCAAAGAGTATTACTCTTTAACCAATAAAGTCAAAACAAGAAAAGTTTTTAAGACTAATTCACACTACTGCTATAATAATTCTCTATTTTCATACGAAATTCCCGCACACCACATCAATTGTCTAGTCACATGTTTACGTGGAATTAGAAGCTTGGAATGATAATTAAAACAATTTATTCCTTGCTCGGCATTATTTCCTTGAACTGCGAAAATAATAAAAAATAAATTTGAGCATATTAAATTATAATAAGTACTCCCTCAATATTACTTGATCTTTAAAGATGATAATAACTTTTTTTAATTATATATTATTCATATTTATTTTTAGATAAAAATAAATAATGCTATTTATTTTTATAGCTATTTTAAAAACTCATAAAATAAGTACTTCAAAAATTAAGTCTACGATTTATTTTGAACTTTTTAAATTTTTATCCTATTTTGTATTTCAATCAAATAAATATAAATCTAAATTGTTATGATATGGCGGGCAAAGTATTTGTATGAAAATAGAGCAGACTGAGAATATTTGTATGAAAATAGAGAGGAAAAATTTGTTTTCTCCGTAAAATAAGTACTCCATACATTAAATTTATAATTTATTTTGAAATGTATCTATTTTCTTCATATTTTTTTATTTCAATCAATTAAACATAAGTCTAAAATCTATTTTTTTTTAATGTGGCAGGCGAAGTATTTGTATGAAAATTGGGGGGGGGGGGGGNATTTTCAAAATTGTTCAAAGAAAAAGAAAAAATGAGCATGATAAATTTTTAATCTATACATGAATAAGAAGCATTTATACTTAAAAAATATTACCATCTCTAAAAACCAAATTATTTTTATTCCTTTCGTCTCAAAATTGCACTTTTTTTTTACTTTCATAAAATTTAAAGAAGAGATATTTTAGTGTTGATTTTAGAAAAGAGTAAGCTACTTTAGTTGCCAAATCAGTCTTCTAATTCCATATTAAAATGTTACTAGGCAAGAGTTGTATGCAAATTGAACGATTATTGAAGTAATACTGTAAATTATTAAATGTGTGGGTAATTCTGTGTAATTCTGTGAAATTACATATTTACCTTTTATGAAACTCAATGTGTATAATTTAATCTTTGAATCAACACTCGATCTTATGTTCTCCTTCCTTTTCTTATCCCTCAAATTGTGCCACCTAACCTACCATTACACTTACACTAGATCTTATGTTCTACCATTTGGGAATCAGCACAATCAATCAATTGGTGATGCATTTGGATTCTAGCAATTCTGCTCACCAAAATGGCAAAATCCATTTTTCAGAAGCACTCAAGTGTTTGATTCTTTTAGAATAAACAAAAACATCATGTGGTACTAGACCGCCAACACGATTAAAAACATAAACAAAACGAAAAAAAAAAAAACCAAAACATCACTCAGTGAACCATAAAATATGCTTCTCATATTAACATCATTTGACAGTGTTACTATACAGCAGAGTTTCACTAGCTGGGAGGCGTAAAACCAACGATAATGCTGCTGTAATGTTCAATCATGTTACATACCAGTCCCATATATTGCTTGCTGATGCAGAGTCTCTCATATAAGAAGTTTCTGGCAAAAGAAGGTGTGAGTTCAAGAGGGCAAATACACAAGCAGTTGACCTCCATCGTTAGCTATGGCCAAGGCTCCGGTCTGTGAATCATCTGTTGCAATACTTGAAACCGACCCATCTGACAATGAAAAAAAACTTTCCAACCAATTAGCTGGTCTGAAATTTTAAATATTAAAAAAACGTATACTTGGTACTCCCTCCGTCCCAATTTGAATTGCCTGTTTCGGCTTATGATGTTTGACTGAAGTTATTTTCAAATCATTTTATATGAAAAATGATGTAGAATTAAAAAATACAAGTTACATATTTAAAAACTACGGAGTACATCAAAAGTTCTAAAATACTAGCGGTGACATGACTATTATTTTATCAAATGACTAATGAAAATAGGAATAGAAAGTGAATAACATTTGACCTTGTGAATAGTAAATAGTCAATGTAATTTGGGACGGAGGGAGTATATAGTGAGTATGGTAGAGCAATAATTAAACCTATGATCAAAAGTGAAATGGTAGCAATACTATTTTACCTTTGAAGTGGTGCAAGCTACCAAGTTTAGTTCCAGTGATGAAGTCCCATAGGTAGACATGTCCGTCACTTCTACCGATAATTCCATGGCCACCGGAGGCACCCACAGCAGAAGCCCTGCAACAAATTGGATTTCTATGATTCACGGGAAAGGCAATGCGATGAAATACAATAAATGAATTGGACCAAATCCTTTCAAGTTCAAGCACAGCAAAAGAACTTTTTTTCTCACCTCAAAAGCAATAATGAATGTGAGCAGTAACAGTATCATTATCATATGGATACTCACCCATACAGTCGACCTTAAGTTTTTTTAAATTCTAACACTATGTTGGGTTCAAGGTATTTGAAATTGAAAAGAAAAGAAAATGAGATGGAAAGCCATTTTTCTTGTTTGGACAGAGAGAAAAAGAAAAGAAAAATGGAAGGAAAAGAAAATGAAAATGCAAAATGTTGTAAGAGAAGGGAGGATAAAATTCCTTCCATTTTGGTGAGAAAATGTGAGAAAATCATTTTCTTTTGTTTTCCTTCAAAATTCCTTGAACCAAACACGGTGTTAAATTTTTTTTCATTTCCCTGCCGTTTTCAGAATTCCAAACAAAGCCTACCGAGGTGATTTAAAGGAGCATGCTTATCTTCAAACAAGAAATATAAAATCGGGATGAGTCAAAATGTACGAGTATAGAGGCAGGTGTAAGGTCTGCATACACACACCCCTTAAGCCTCAGCCCCACTCATGTGATTCCTCTGGGTAGGTTGTTGATTTGTTGTTGAAAAACCTCAAAGATGATATACAATCAAATTATCTTTTATTTAGTATGTCTCCATAGAGGCCTAAAGTTATGTCCTGGTTACCTGGGTTCCAGCACATCTCCCATGATTACGGTGTTCTTAGCCAGTAAAGCAAGCTTCCAACATCTAACTGGATCACTTAGGTCACTTGATTGATACCCAGCTTTATCAGAACCAAGGGTAGTTGAAACCAAAAGCCAAACACCCACCTCGTCACCTTCTAAGTAGCAGACAGTATCGGTGTCACCTTTTCCTGAAAATGATGCCTTTGTGGCATCCACGACTTCATTAAAAACCTCCTCAATGTACAGGTCTTGAAGGATATTGCATCTTGCTTTCCATGTAAACAGACTAAGAGGAACACATTGGAAAACTGAAGTGTGAGGAGAAGAGAATTTGGAAACAAGAACTCTCCTGTTTATATCCCTGTGGAATAACAAAGAGAATGAGACTGAGAAAGATGTTAGAGTGCATAGCATGAAAAAGGGGAAAAATATTTGAAATAGACTATAGTTTTATACTAGCAGATTACCATCTAAACACCATGAACCCACACAATCTAATATGTTAAAACCATTTTTCCTTGCTTATGCTAATAAAAAGAATATGATAGGAAATTACAATTTTGCAAAATGATTTGGTCTAATGAAGTCAACTTTTTTGAACATAGAATGTAGAAAGGCCATGATTAACATTATGTATGGAGCAGTACGCATCATTTTACAGCAACTGTAACAAGAATAATATGGAGTACTATGCAATAAAAAACTTGATGCAATTTTGGGTGTTTTACCTATATTTTGGTCAAGGAATATTCCAAATAAAATTTATATAGTTTTACATCAGTCCTGCACTTTGGAGGGAGAGAGAGAGTGTGTGTGTGAGTGTGTTTGTGAGATGTGCACTGCATAATGCAGAAAACAGAGGATAAGCAGAACTTATTTACCATAAGCTGAACTCCCCAAACCCGTTAAGACCAAGGACCAGATGCACAAGGTTTGGTATTCTCTTCAACCTTGTTAAAGGGGTCATGCAACTTGGTGATTGCACAAAACACTCGTCTGTCTTCTCTCTGCATTTAAGCCTCATAATGAGAAACAGATGTAAAGATAAATTGTTTAATCCAAAATAATGAGCCATTGATACATATTTTTATTTCTTCAGTTACAACAATATAATCAATGCTTAATCAACTTGGACCAAACTGGAAAAAACATAGTGTTCAAGCCACATTACATTTCCATTTATAAATGAAGTCAAGTTATGTCAAATCATTGAACAAGTTAATACGGAGTACTAAATTGCAGAAGGTCTAACTAAAATTTATTAAGTCAAGCAACTTCTAGAAGAGCACCTTATAATCACTCAATAAGTCACTTTATTAGTAAGACATCTTGCACATATACTAGTCTTAAAGACTCCAATTTGTGTATTAAAAAAATAACTAACGCAAAAAAGCATCAATATATGCATATATTTCTTGTGAATAGAGAAGTATGAATAGAATGGCGAACTCAATTTGATGGGCAACAATCAGAAGTAGTCACCTCCATTTCGAGTCCATTACCCAAATGTAAAGCGTCCCACTGTTATCAGCAGCAATTAGGTGATGAGGCATACATGCTAATATGCAGCGGACACTTTTTGTTGATTGTAATCTAGCTATTACTGAAGCATAACCAGCTTTAATTTGCATGATTTTTACTGCATTATCATGGAGATCTGATGCACATGCTGAGCAGCGACAATTTACATCACCCTTCCTGAAAAAATTAGGAGGTTAGGATCTAAAGTACCAATGCAGAATTGTTGTGTATGGCTATATTTGAAGATTTGTAACCTGCAGCACGGAACTTTTATACAGTTCAACAACAACAGGTATTGCCCGTAAGGAGAAAACTGCAAAGCAGAACTGTCTAGTTCGATCTACAGAGAAAGCACAATAACTTATCAGAAAAAAGTGTGTAAAAGCTAGAAATGACAGAAAATAAAAAGCAGAAACATCTTACATCTCTTCCAAATGGTAACATTAATGACGTATATCCAACAAAAGAAGGGTGTCCCTCATCTTCCCCCATTATGGGTGCCTTGTATAGATAAAGCTTTCTTCCCTTTTGCAAATTGGGCCCACTTAAAACACATATATGAACCTCTTTTTCGGTAGTTGTCACCAGTACCATTGAAACTGGCTCAGGATGAACATAGCAAGCAACAATCTTCAAAGCGCCTTTTAGCTTGCTCTTACTATTTTCTATATCCATGATTGAACCATTATTTTCAAGTTGCTTTTCGCTCAAGCCACCAGAAGTATCATTTCTTTCATTTTGCATATATGACAACGAAGTAACACAATTTTTATCTCGAAGGTGCTCGGCTGCAGCATCAAGTTTAAATATTTCTTGGCAAGAATTCGTTGGGTGAGCATCTGAATTATGTTTACCATCCAATATCCTACTATTTTCTTGATTTTGAAACAAAGGGCTCGCATCATGAAGCACACCATCAATATTTGTTGCTCTATCGTCAACATGAGGGCATAGCAGTGAGGGATCATTTTTCTGTTCATTACCAAATAAGTTTCTTTCCTCTTGAGTTTGGCAATACCCTTGTGATGTGTGTAAAGCACTCGAAGAACTCGCTTTGGCAAATACCTCTGCAGTGGAGTCATCTCTGAATTCCCGACATATGATGCTTTCTGATAGAGGAACATTTTCTAGCATTGGTTCAACAATAGAGACGTTTTCACTACTTACAGCCCCACATATATTTATGGTGTTAGTAACATTTTCCATTAAAGCTGTCACCAAAGTCGTCTTGCAAGCCATACTGGTATCACTGCTCCGCATGTCTGACACAAAAAGAAACCTTAGTGCATACATTTTCCTACAAAAGGTATTCAGCAAGCAAGTACAGAGGCAATATAATTCAATTAGATGACTTTTCAGTCACTGAACTATATTCAAATAAGCATTAATCAAATCTAGTATTCCAGTTGGGATCAGTTCTCCGCACGCGCACACACACACACACACTAATGATGCTCCATTTAACAAGGACAATTGTGAAAATAAATAAATAAATATGCATTGAATTATTGATACTCAGGGTAATATAAAATTAACTTACATTTAGGGACACACTACTGTGCCCTATACATAGGACTGGAGGGAGTAAATATATTGTTGAAGACTGAAATGTTGGATTACATTTTCTTGATCTAACCGAAATTTATAACATCATTAAAAAGATGCACTTGAGAAAGAATACAAAGTAGCTAGGTGTGTTGTGTGCTAATTTGTATGCTAGAGGACTGTGCTGACTTAGGTCATGTTACGTTCTCCTTAATTATAGCTAGAGTTTGTCAGTTTGAAGTCTGGAGACTGGAACTTGGAGTCTGGATACTGAAACTTGAACTTTGGAATCTGGAGTCTGGTAATGGGAGCTTAGAGTTTAGAGTCTGTATGCAGTTGTAATATTTACAAAATATGGAGTGAAGTTTGAGTCTATAGAGGGGAAACTGGAGTCTCGATAACTAAAATATAAAATTAAACAGAATATACCCTTACGGCTGGTCCGGGATGGCTTGAGATTGATAGCCACTTGGAATCAACAAACATGGGAGCTATATGTCAACAATTATAAATCTCAAAAAGCATGATAAGTACTCTAGATATGGATTTAAATGGACATTAAACTCACCTTTGGGATTGGCGCATAAATTCATCTGGAAATCATTGCAAACTAGTGAACCTTCTTCTGAGTCAACAATATCTGGCAGTTGGGTTTTTTCATGCAGTTTAGTATCAAGAGCTGGAAAACTTTTATCCGCTTCTACAATTTCAGATGACTCGGGTAGTTCAGGATCTGGAACATAAGCACCCTCATCATTGTCCAAACTATCAGGAACTATGGATTCAACATGTCCTACAATTTCACATGATTCAGGCAGTTCAGTATCTGGAACATACGCCCCCTCATCATGATCCAAACTATCAGGAACTATCGATTCTACATGTCTGCAAGATAAATCGGAAGCATGACCTCCTTGAGCAAATTCAATCTTTTCCTCCATTTCCAAATTTGAGTTCGCAGAAAGCTTGCTGACTTTGAAATGTTGCAAAAATCAATTAATTATAGTGTTATCAATTCCAACCAAATACAAATATACAATGACATAACACATATGGGAAATATTCAATCAAACAATTGCTAGAGAGATTAGTAACAGTAGTTGATGAACATTAAAATAGAGGTCTACACACCACGTGTGATACTATCAGGATCACTCTTATTTTCTTCCTTAGACATACAGAGAGATCTTCCTTGAGGCTCTGCGTTATTCCTTTTTTTCCTTGAGAATGTCTTGATCAGAGATGGTGGCTCAGGGAGTAAAATTGACAATATTGACTTGGCTATTTCTCGAGGATATTGTTCAAACTCACTCTTTGATGAGCTTAAATTTGAATAAGTTATTTCCAACTCTTCTTCTTTATGAGAACGAGTTCTTAGAACATCAGGAATGACTGTGTCATGGGAACTCATTCCATCTTTTCCACTAGTTGAGGCTAGATTAAAAGAGTCATCTGAAAGAAGTAATCACCGTCATTAGCGAGGATAAGTTGGAAATACTGCTCAGGCCAACATGGAGAAAATAATAAAAAATGTTATAGAAATAAAATCACTGAGCCCTGATTTAAAACAAAACAAAAACAATTCATTATTAGTGATGCCACATACCTGTTTGGTGATCCAAATTATTATGTGTGTCAAGGTCCATGTCATTATTTACATGCAAATCATTTGTGACTAGTGTTCCTTCATTGTCTTCATTTACAAAAGGGTTACCGCGCACCTCAGCTTTTAAAACTTCTGACCTGTCAAACTGTTAGAACTTAAGAACATTGTTGTAACTTGAATGATTGGTGAATGAATGATCAATTAAAGGCCTAACTCCTGAAGAGAGAGGAGATTAGAAAGATGTGTGAGCACACAGGGGGAATGGTAAGGAATGCCAAATGGGGATGGAATCACAATGCCTATTGAGCAATAGAAAACGGGTACAAAAACCAAAACTTACAAGCTTTCCATCTTTATGCAAAACAGAATGCCAGATGGGGATGGAATCACAATGCCTATTGAGCAATAGAAAACGGGTACAAAAACCAAAACTTACAAGGTTTCCATCTTTATGCAAAACACCCACTTCTTCTAAAGGTGGTTGAATTGCATGAGTTGAAAATTCGTTTTCATCTTGTGGGAAGAGACGACAAGCTTTAGGATGATCCTTTATATTTAGAGACACCAATTGTGAACTGTCCTCCTTTGAAACTTGTTTTTCCTCATTTTGCAATATAGATTCCAATCTCACAGATCCTGACAATACTCTGGTACTATTAACTGGTTCATGTTTCTTGCAAATAGAATGTGAAGCATCGGAGTTGCCTTGTTTCTTTCCGTATCTTTGCTTTTTGAGGCCAGTATTATTGTATGAGTTTATTTTTTCTCTCCTACTCCTCTTTCCTGTTATTTCAGTTTCAATGGATTGGCTTGGATTGTTAGTCTCCAAAACCATGTTGTTGTGAGAGTGGGAAGCTGGTGGAAGCTTCTCAGCAGTTTCAGTGACATCTGCAACTAGTTCCTTGAGTAACCTCTGGACAGATGCATTCTTGAATCCAAAAAACTGAAAACCAAAAGAAATGAGAAGAAAAAAGTCATCAATTTAGGAAGATCTAAATTCTAAATATTTTCAATGCAGAAAATGCAACAAAGAACCCACCCCCAACCCCAGCTTTGATTTTATTTAGCCAAATCCAAGACTTTCCAGACATTATGCACTCACTTCAACACCGTCTATTTTACAGGAGAATCTCTTCCCAGGCAATGACTTTATTCGAGGACAACCTTTCTTCTGAAAGCACTCCCATGCCATATCAGGAGTTTGCCCACTATATGACTGACCATCAATAGAACTAATCTGCAGAGAGAGAGGGGGGGGGGGGGAGGGGGCTTTGATGTGACATCAATGACAACAGTGTATGGAAAACATGTTCATTGCAAAGGTTTCATGCAGTTGAGTCATTGTAACACACCGAAAAAAGGGGCCCTTTAAGACCTTCAAGGATTTCCAATTTATAGGTAACTCCATTTTGATTACGTAAAGCTTTGTATCCAACAGGATAAGGATAGCGGTCTTTTCCCTAAAAGACAAAAAAACATGACGTTAGGCATAAATCAAAATAATGTAGAGTATGAAAGTTGAAATGGATAAGGATGTAAGCTTGTGACTCACGAGTCATGCTTTATAACATAATGCCTACGGAGGGGCATAGGCATGGCCCCTTCATACAAATCATTTACATAATAGATCAAGTGGGGGCACAGTTAAGCTTCATCTTTGAGCTTTTAAAATTGGAAGAACTTCAAACCAACTGCTAAATCCATGTGAAAGTGGTTCCCTTAAATCCAGCGCAACTATTCCTCTTGAAAAAACTCATGTTATTGTGTAAGCACCTTTTACCTTCAACCACTAACGAATAATGTCGGTACTATGTTTAACAGTGTTATCTGATCCAATAGATAAAAGTCAGGACTTTTAATAATCTTGAGCAAACAGTTAACGGAAAGCTTATGGTTTATATGCTGAAAATTTAAATATGAAATGGACTGTTCAGAAGAAGACAATGGGTCATATCAAATCTTCAGAAACATCCCATGATGGGAAGATATGAGATGATCAGGGAGAGAAACTAAAGTCTAGACTCAGTTTAGTTCTTGCTGAATTGCTTTCAAACTCTTTTCTTATGTGCAAGGAGAATCTATGGTTTACATCATTGTTACCCGTTATCATCCCAATGTGCAATAATCTTCCTACTGCTGAGTTATTGTTTATCCCTGTCCATGTCCTCTCCATAATTGAGATGTCTTCATAATAATTTTAAAATATTTCATTTGGCAATACAATAATACAGAGTACCACACATAGACTGACTTACCAAAGACTGCTCATTTGTGGATTAGGATTGACTAATTTTTTAGGATTAACAATAAGACAACATTTGTCCAAAGCGAGTTTATTAGGATTGACTAATTTTTTATCAACTTTTAGTTTCAAATTAGTTATTAAACTTACATATCTAAAGACTTAGCAAAAGTTGTAATGTTGTACTAAACTGCACAAACCACTTTTTCATATGATAAAAAATTGATCTAGAAAGTCATCACAGAAAGATGAGTTGAGTTCACCAGATGACAAGTGTAAGTGGCATCCTTAAAAAAGGACGGAGTTTCACAGTTCTCATCTCCCTTTGGAATCACTAATTCAATCCACCAGCTACTGCCACTTTCTATACATAATAATCCAAGTTTACAATTTGCCCATCATATGTCCCTTCCACACTCAGCGTACTTATGCACAATTGGAACATTTCTCAATATCATTGATAATTAAGCAAAAATGACTCATCAAAATTCTGATAAGTAGCCCAAATGCAAAAAATGCACACATAACACATAAAATGTGATGAACTTCTAGATTCATCCATTCAGATGATGCCTTGTGCTAAAGTATAATGTATTGTTAAACGTGAAAGATGAATACAAAACTGCCTGGAAGCACAAGTACATTCATCTTCTGGTTCGATTTCAATTTGGTCACAACTGTGAGATTTTGAACTCAGATCGCATTCCAAAGTTTAAATAACACGGAATAAAATTCAAAAAAAAACGAACGATTGATCATAAATAGAGGAACGATCAAAACAAAAAGGAGCTGCAAAGTAAGAGGAGCGGAAATGGAAAGGACCGAACCCTAGTGGAGCTCCAGTACTTCTTGTCCCACGGACCGCTGTACAGCTTGCCAATTGAGACGATCTCCAGGCCGCCGGATTTCTCTTCCATGGCTGCTTCCGAAATTATCCCCAGCTTCACCGTCTTCGTCTATGTCCTCAGACTATTTTAGAGAGAGAGAGAGAGAGAGAGTTCAAATGGCGGGAACCCAATTTAGCGTCGGAGCACATCTCCCTCCAATTTGTAATTTTTCTTCGTTTCAATCTCCTCTATTTAGCATGTTAATCATTTGTGATTTGTATTAGTGTGAGCCACGAAAATATAAATGGTAAAGCTTTGGGTTACAAAATTGTGAAATTTGCATTAAATAGGACTAAAACATAATGATTTTCCTAATAAAGGACTTAAACTTTTTTATTACTTAAATAAGACTTAATAATGTCTTAGTGGGAGGAATAATGCCTAGTAATGATGGACATTTACTTGAATAATGACTAATTAATAATGACCAAAGGTCCTACATTGGGAAATAAAAACATATGATCCTATATTGGAAAAGTCATTATGTTTTAGGCCTATTTAGGTAAATTTCTCTTACAAAATTATGTTTTGAACTAAGAAATGACTCTAAGAGCCTGTTATTAAGACTGAAAAAAAAGAGTTAGATGTTGAAAGAAATTGGAAGGCACTAGAAGAAACTTGAAAGAACTGGAAGAAACTAGAAAAACTTCAAAAAATTGAAAAAATCTAAAAAAAACTTTTAAAAAATTTATTTTAGTGAATATTTATAGTATTCTCATTCTAATTCTTATTGTTATAAATTGTTATTATTATTATTGTTATTATTATTATTATTACTATTATTGTTATTATCATCATCATCATGTTATCTTAATGAATGTCTTTAAGATAAAAAATGGTATTGTTATTTTTCATACACCAAAAAAAATTACGTTTGCAAAAAAATAATAATTATAATATAAAGTTAGCATAAATATCAAAATGTTAAATTTTTAAAAGTTATTGTGGTTACGTTGCACCTCAACTTATTTATGCAGTATTTATTATAAATAATAAATTTGTAATTATACTCTATATATTACAGAATTTTAATTTAAATATCAGACATGTCACATAATGTAATCAAACCTATTTTTTTTCATGATTAATATTTTATTTTCATTGTAACTCCTATTTTTGGAATAAAGACATAGAACTTTTTTTCACATTTTTAATGTTTTATTCCTATTTTATTCTGTTTTTCAAAACTATTTTGACTTTCAATTTTTTTATTAAAATTAAAAAAATGAGAAAAATTTGAGTAGTAAAGAAAAAGGTGAAGGGTCTTATATAAAGTTAGATTAATAAAATATTTTATGTAACTATTTTATCCAAAATTTTTTAATAATATAAAATATTGATGTTTTCATGTTTTATTATATAGATTTATATATATATAAAATTGTCTTATTCATATTAAGAAGTTGAAGGAAAAAACAATGAGTGTGAATCTTAAAAATAGCGAGATAAAAAAATAACTTATAACTAATAATAATAATAATAATAATAATAATAATAATAATAATAATAATAATAATAATAATAATAATAATAATAATAATAATAATAATAATAATAATAATAATCACATTAAAAATATATCGTTTTTAGAATAATTAGTTGGAGAGTAGAAAAAGTTTGTAGAAAACTATAATAGTTGGAAGGAAGTAGAAGAAACTGGAAGGAATTGGAAAAAACTAGAAGTTAAGAGTTTAAGCCCTAGAGAACATGCTCTAAATAAGAGTAAAATATAGACAAAGTAAATTTCATTTTTTAGTGTTAGTGACTCGATTACAATGTACTATCGATCTGTTCATACTGTCTCAACCAAATATTACACAGAGAGTCAATATCTCCACCTTCCCTTGGGCTCGAATCAAGGTAAATTTCTCCATGAATTCGGAAAGTAAGCTTCCTACCAATCAAGATAGCGGAAATGTCCCCTTGAACCAAAGACAATGTAAAAGAAAACATTCAAAAACTTCGTTCACTTTTTGGAAGAAAAAAATGTGTGATTCACATTATTTAGTTTCTTTTTACTCAATGCAAGATACAATCATATACGTACTCTGTAAATTGTATAATACTTTATTAAAAAATCATGTCAATTCAAAGAAGATAACTATAGGAGGAGAAACAATTATAAGAGCAGGAGAGCTTTTCTCTGCTGCTCAACTCTGTGGAGATGGGTGGACAACTGCTGCAAATCGATGGTGGGTATCCCGCCGCCGCCTTCTTCAGACTGAAACCCTTCATCCGTCTCATTCTCATAGTATACGCCGCCTGCGCCGTCGTCAAGGAGGCGGCGACAGTAATTGCCGTCGGTTTCGATGACTCCGTCGGCCGCCGGGCACAGCAGACCCTCGTCTCCGGTCAAGCCCCGCAGCACAGAGCTCAGGCTTGAAATAGGATTGTTTCCAAAATCGGCATTCATTTGGAATTGGCTCAACCCGGCAAGAGAAGCTGCCCAACATATAACAATAAAACATTACGCCCAATTATCCTATAAAAAAGTATCTTGATAATGTGACACTGTATGTGAATATTTTATGATATTTTTTGATATTATATATTAACATGATTGGTATTGTATATGTAATTTAACTTCTATTTTAGGAATGAAAATATGAAATTTCTATTTTGGTATTTTGATAGTGTTTTTACTCTTATCCACAGAATTCTACCATAAATGTAGGGTTGAGGTCCAGCGGGCGGCTAATGCCGGTTGCGCCGCTCGCGTAAAGCAAAGATAGAATATTTTAGATCACTAAGAGTGGTGGTTCTGATATCAAGTTAGAATAATACTTCATCCGTCATAAAACTATCTTTTCAGTTACTATTCACACGGTTAAACTTAAATCACTTTATTTACCTATTTTCGCTACTTATTTGATAAAATAATAGTCTTGTCACCTCTTATTTTGTAGAACTTTTAATGTAGTTTTTAACTATGTGAATTTTTTTTTAATTTTACACCTACAATCAAATAAATTAAATTGAAAATAAAGTCGGTCAAACCTCATAAACACAAACTGGAAGATGGTTTTAGGACGGAGGGAGTAGATTAATAGGTCTACTTTAGAATATTAGAGGATACATGAGAGTATTTTTATGAGAAGTATACCTACCACAAGCAGGAATCAACTAAATAACAGAAATGGTAATTTACGCAAATGAGATTTAAACATATCACTTTTCTCAAACAAGACCGATCTTATTTACTATAACGTTCGACAATAAAAAGTTCTAAAATGTCTTGCCTTTGAAAATGCGAGTGCTTCGCTTATAGCCGGAAAAATAACAAGCATCCAAAATGACTAATGTTCTCCGTTAAAATGTCATTCTATTAATATGACTTAAGGTGTTTGTTTGTAGAACCACTGAAACTTATACTAAAAAACTTCAAGTCATTATAAAAGAATGATCTTTTACATAATTCAAGTAGAATAAAGTATTATTAAAAAAAAATTTGAATAGTCAGTGAAATAATCAGTCATTGTCAAACACGTGTTGCTAATGACCATATTCATAGAGTCATTCGTATAATAAGTCATTATCTAACACTAGTTGCTAATGAGAGCAAACATCGTAAACCGAAACAGACAATTTAAATTGACACGGAGGGAGTATATATATACCTGCAGCATGGAGAAGAGGGAGGTCTTTGGGAAGAGAGTAATGGTGGGTGGTTTCACCAGGTGATCCTTGTTGGAGTTGTGGGGTGGAGAAAGAAATGTGCTTCTCCTCCAATTTCTTATTATTAGTCTTCACCATTATTGGCCTCATACTGTTCTCAACTTCGAAGGCTGTTTCTTGACAGAAGTAATTGTTATTCCCAGCAGGAAGAAGCAGTTCTGGTATGAAAAAATGACTCGTCTGGGAATTCATGCCAAAGAACCTCGTTGCACCTGCCACTGTATACATAAAAAGAGAGAAAATTGCATTCATCAGTCATCACCCTAAGTCTCCGTTCCGTTCAACTTATTTTTTTTTCATCTGATTTTTTGTAGTTCTGATCTGATCTGATGTGGTCTGATCCGATCTGATTGGATCTGATCTGATTGGATCTGATCTGATCTGATCTGATATGAGTAATTATGATTTGATTTAAAATTCAAATCAATAATTTGATTTGAGTTTATAATAACGTTTGAAAATTGCAATGATAATTCATATTATAATATAATCAATAATTTTCATTTTATAATTATTTTTTAATAAAATAAAATTAGTTAATTTATATATTAGAATAATCATTCATATTTTAATGTAATAATATTTTTTATTTGATGATTATTGTTTGTGAAATACGAATATTGATTTAATATTTTAATAATTAGTTCATATATACATTAGAATAAATATTTAATTTATATATAATCAATATAGAAAATAGATAGTATTTTTATTAAAATATCTCATTCTTATAAAAGATCAAAACTTTAGAAACTCAAATTACAGGTAGCAAGAAAAATGTATTTTAAAAGTAGAATTAGATTGACATTGTCAATTTATTTTAAAAATAATTTTTTCGACGTCTAATAATTAAGGATTAATTTCTCAGTTTTCTATTTAGCTTGTTTCTAAAGTTTATTCTTTTTCATTTTTACGAATACTAATAAAAATAATAATTCTTTATGCGATCTGATCTAGTCTGGTCTGGTCTGATCTGATCTGATTTGTTCTGACCTGATTTGATCTGATCTGACTCGATTTGATCTGGTCTGATCTGATCTGATTTTAATAAGAATAAGAAAAAATAAGTTGAACGGAACGGGGCCTAACTCACTAAGAGATTAGGTTAGACCAGATCAAATTAGAACTTAATACAATCAGATCAGAATCATTCATGTGATGACAACAAGTCCTAAAACATACTCCCTACATCTAAAAAACTCTTAGTTTGACTTAGTACAAAATTTAAGTAAAAACATGTGGTTGAAAGTGATACAAAGGAGAACGAAAGATTGTGATTTGTGAACCGCTCAAAATATTCCATAAAAGGAAAGCCTTTTTTTTGAGACGTCTCAAAGAGAAAATAAAGAACTTTTTTTAAACAGATGGAGTAAACATTTTCAAAAATATGACTTTTTTAAATTTTTACACAAAAAAAGACTTATTCGCTCCTATTACGATACATTTCATATAATTCCTCCGTCCTTGAAAACTTTTTTCCTTTCTTTTTTTCATCCGTTCCAAAAAACACTTTTTATATCTATTAAAAAGTCACTTTTACCCCTTATTTTTTCATACCTTACCTATCACATCATACTTTTTTACTAATAATCTACCCATCAAATCCTACTTTTATTCATCACATTAAAGGACTTTTTGGAAATTCAATACTAAAACACACTTCACTAAAATATCTTTAAAATCAATAACTTTCATGTTTTAAGGACCGGAGGGAGTATTCAATTCTATTTTTATCCCTTTTACTTTAAAAATACTCTTTATTTCCTAATACGGTGAGTTTTTGTGATACCGGAGTTTGGTGACACTCCACTGCCACTTTAGAGCACTTCCGGTGCTCCGTTTACAAAATCAATGATTACTCCCCCTGCCACCCCCTAACCACATCGCTGCAATGTGTAATAGTCACACATTTAATTTGGGGGCTGGGGTAGGGGGTTTGTGGGTGGCTATGGGAGATAGGAAACATCAATTTTCAAGTTCCTTCCACTTCTTCCAGTTCCTTCAAGTTCCTTCCACTTCTTCCAGTTTCTTCCAGTTTTTTTCAACTTTTTTTCATTTTCTTCAAATTCTTTCTACTCCTCAACCAATTACTCTAAAAATGATATATTTCAGTGTGATTATTATTATTATTATTATTATTATTATTATTACTACTACTACTACAACTGTTATATTCATAACTATAGTTTATAAATTATTATTTTCATCTCACTATTTTTACGATTCACACTTATTATTTTTTTCTTCAACTTTTTAATATGAATAAGAAACAATATGTTTGATTATGTCACATGTATGATATTTAAAACAAAGTGTTTTAATATATAAATTATAATTACAAATACATTATTTATAATAAATACTGCATAAATAAATTGAGGTGCAATATAACTACACAGCCTTTTTAAAATTTAATATTTTTATATATATGTTAACTTTATATTATAATTATTTTTTGTAAAATTAGTTTTTTGTATTTAAAAAATAACTATACTTTTTTTATATCTTAAAGACATTACTAAGATAACGTGATGATGATGATGATTATGTTGATGATTATGATGATGATTATTATGATGACGATGATGATGATGATAATGATAATGATAATGATAATGATAATGATAATGATAATGATAATGATAATGATAATGATAATGATAATGATAATGATAATGATAATGATAATGATAATGATGATGATGATGATGATGATAGTAATAATAATAATAATAATAATAATAAAAAAAATAATACGGAGTAATAATTTATAACAACAAGAATTTAAAATAAATATTTTTAAAGTTTTTTTAGGTTTTCCAGTTTCTTCCAGTTCCTTCCTGTTTTTTCCAGTTTCTTCAGTTCCTTCTAATTTTTTCCTGTTCCTTCCAGTTCTTCCAGTTCCTTCCAGTTTTTTTCAGTTTCTTCCAGTTCCTTCCAGTTTTTTTCCAATTTCTTCCAACATCCAGCTCTTTTTTACAGTTCTAAAGAACATGCCCTAAATGTGAGAATTTCATTCCTCGATTTAGATTGTGAATTTAATGTGTGTTTAGTTAAAGTTTTAAATAGGAACATGACGTCACTAGATTATTTTATTTTGACAAACCTACACGTATTTTCTTTTTTGGGGGTACTTGCACATATTTTCTTAATCAAACACTTGACCATTTTTAACTAACCTAACATGCTTGAAAAAAATAACGATAAAAAATAATTTGCAAAAATTTATTACTCATACTCCGTGTTTACAAAAAAAACACGGAGTATAATGAAACAATTTTTATACTACTTCCTCAGTCTCGTAAAATTTTTCAATTTTCACATTTTACATGTCTCATAAAATATTTCAATTTGTCTTAAATGGACGCTATTCTATTGTACTTACTTTTCTTAAATCTAACCGAACCTAGCCTGACTGAATTTGATGCCCTACCTGTTTTGGCATTTCTCGAACCCTACTTGTTTCGATTGTCGTCGTTTCACCTTGGTCAAACTTTCACAACTCCCTCTTCCAAATGTCAATACATTAAATGTTTTACGGTACGGAGAAAGTACTACTTTGTCTCAAATTAAATAGCTTGTACACTATTCGGAAGGTTAAATCTTATTCACCTTTTTTTTTTACCTATTTTAATTAGTCATTTGATAAATAATATATAGTCATGTCACTTTATAAAGCTTTTGATATAGACTTTAAATATGTAATTTTATTTTTTTCATTTCACCCTAATTTACTAATAAACTGAATGAAAAATAATTTCAGTCATATATCATAAACCAAATTAAACACACCATATAGAATGGGATAATGGATAGAGTATATTATGTAAATACAATTTCTATTTACTTAATTAATGGTTAAAATTTTATCAATTTTATTTTGAAAAACAAACTAGAAAAATTGCCTAGTCAGAGAAAACACCCCCTAATATTTTTGTATAACTCATCCGTCAAGAACATTATATTACACTTCTCATTTTTTATTCTTCCTTAGTTTTCTTTCTTCTAAATAAAATTTTTATTAGACGCTTTATTTTAATTTTAAGGCTTTCATTACCTTTCATAATATTAAGGTGTCAATTTTATCTAGTGAGAGGTAATATTTACAGTATTTTTGTACCAAGTTTGTGATTGTAGATCTAGAAAAGGATTATTATTCTACTATATATCAATTTTACAATTTGAATAAATAAATGTTATAAAAATTTGATATAACAAAACAGTATCCTAAGAAGAAGGAAATTTTTTTTTAGACTGGAGGGAGTATAAGGTAATTTACCATTGTGAGGCTCGTAGTGAGGCTTTCTCCTACGCTCATTGTGGCCTGCAAGGCTCTTTCGACAACTTCGTTTATCCTCGTCAAACTCAGTCAGCAAATGAAACCTGCATGTAAAATGGAAGTCTTAACTCGCAATACAATACTCTTGGAAAGATCATACCGGTGACGGATGGATCGAGTGATTTTTACGCTAATAATTTACCTGCTACATTGCTGGCAAAACCGTTGTTCGATGCCATCGACGACGACTCTTGTCGTCTTGGAGTGCTCATCGCAAACCCGATGTCTCTTGTGGTAATCTTTCGACGTTGTCAGGTCTTTGAAACAACCGTGGACCTGGCAAACGAGGGGTTGTTGGGAGTTGAAACTCGCGATCCTCGGCTTTTTCGACGAGGGCTGTTCCGAGCCCTCGGTCGACGACCCGTGGCAACACATGCTTTTTGCTTTCTTGCAAGCCCCTAATCTCGCGTTACAATCGATGGATTCAAAATTTGTAACTCCAGGCGCTTTGTGGGGAAATAAAGCAGCAGTAGCAATAGCAGTAGCAGTTGCACTAGTAGTAGTAGGCTCTGATACCATGTTAATAAGGGCGTCACGGGGAAGCCAAGCCTCAATGTCACCTGAGGATAGTACCAATTGACCACCAAAATCATTAACATCATCATTGTGATCAATCACATAATCATCACCTCTTGATGATGAAACCCTAATAAGGCATGGATCATCACTACACAAAGTGGGTGACTTTTGGTGCAACACATCGCCCAAACCAAAACCCACAAGTTCTTCAACTTCATGACTTTGATCATGATCAAGATCATGATCATTGGCACGAGTGTGATGAAACGGGTTCGAGTTCTTCTCGTGTAGATCGAGAAGACCTCCGCTCATCGCGAACGTCGTATTCGTTTGCAATTCGTCAAGGACATTCTCGGAAAACGCGTAGCCTCGTTCTTCGAAAGTGTAGCTCATCGAATCCATATCATATCCTTCTATGCAACACCTAATTTCCAAATATTAAAAAAAATATAAGAACAATATGTAATAACACAACATACCATTTATTATGAAGCATAGTTATAATTAAAAGTAAAATTTCACGTAACGAACCAAGCGAAAAACGAAGGGGAACAACGTAGACGTGACCGAGACATAAAATTCACAAGATCCGCAGAAATTAATTAAAAACCCCAAACCCTAGCTCGAATATATGATCATGAAATGAGATCTAGCTATCACAAAATATATTAACATAATCAAACTTTGTAAATATATATAATCTGCGATCAAAAGTTCAAACTTGTAACTGTCTACCGCCGCGACGAGATCAAAGTTCAATGGAATATAAACCCTAATTTGGATTGAGCCACCACAAAGCTATTATTGGAAGATACGGAGTAATATAAATAATGAACTTCTCGATCAAGACTCATATATACATATATATAGACATCATCTTCTTCAAATAATACAAGAAGTTAGTATCGCTAATTAAGAGAAACAATAATGTAAATAAAAAAAAGAAAAATGAAATTATTTTTCCTAGCTAATTCTCAACAGCAACAGAGAGTACAAACCCAGACAGCACAATCTGCTGGAAACAGTTAAAAGTTGGGAACAAACACAACCAAATACTCTTAAAGAAAAACCCAATAAGTTGGAGCATCAGAAAGTTGGCTATTTATAAATTAATCAAACAAGTTGTACGCTACCAAATATTATCAAGCACATGTGCAAAAAAACCTCCTAATATATACTGACTTTGATGTGTCACGTAAAAATCTTCTTAATTGATTTTCACATAATATAAGAAAATTGTTAAAAAATGAAAGTAAAAATGTAGCTAAAATTGGTTAAGAAAAATTATATGATCCACACACTTATTTTTTGTTGCAAAAAGGTTGAATCTCCAACCTCAGGGGCCCCCACACCCTGTCTGATTAGTATGTATGGAGGGAGGTAAATCTGGACCGAGCAGCATGCGAAAGGGGATGCTTTTTCTCCCTTCCTCTTAAAATTTTTTCCTGAGTCACTATTTATATAGTCACATTTTAATTATTTTCTTTATCTATATTCATTAGTCATTTAATAAAATAACACAATCTTGTCGAATATTTTAAAATACTTAATTTTTATTTTTTAAATTTAATTTACATCTATAAACAAATAAATCAAACTGAAAATAACTTCAATCAAAATGTAAACTAAAACGGAAAGAATGCTTTGGCAGAGGGAGCTAGTAATATTCATATACTTGTATAATCTATCTATCACATCTTATTTTTACCCATCACATTAAGGACAAAATTGAAAAGTCAACCATAAATATACATTCTTTATTTTGGCTAAAAGTCAAAATAGAAATGGTTTATTGAAACGGAGGGAGTAAGTCGCAAACAAACATTTCAAAAAATTCACAAATGTGTCTGTTAGACAACAATAATAATAATAATAATAATAATAATAATAATAATAATAATAATAATAATAACAATAATAATAACAATAATAATAATAATAACAATAATAAGAATAAGAACAACAACAACAACAACAACAATTATGGTAGTATTAGTTATAGTAGACTTTGTATTTTAGTGTGCTTCATATTCCCATCCATTTATGGTAAATGTAGTATTTTAGTAAGTTTCCAATTTTTTATTTGTAGTTGCGTTTGGAGTTCTTCCTATATATATTCTATCATGTACTCTATAACTCAATGAGCAACATTACTATTCCAACATTTCAACAGTGTCTTTTTAGCATTTCACTACGAACAAGGCCGATTAATAAAAAACATTTACATTTAGAATTCACAAAAAATAAATTTATGAAGTTTATGATTTGTTTGTTTGTGACTCTAGTATTTTTGTATGTGATGCAGTATTCATGTTTGCAAACAATATAAGGAAAGAGTAAGATTAGAGTCACAAAGATAAATTTAAAAACTTTAATTAAACTATAGTACCATAGTATTAACCTTTTGTTGAACCATGTTGACGTAGTAAGAACGAAAACACCCAACCTTCTCCACATCCTCGAGTTTCAACCCTGCACTTAGGAGGTCGATATTACAAGCTGATTGAACCTTTACTACACTGATAGCTATGAAATGGGAAGTACTATGCTAGCAAGCAATTCAAATTACTCCCTTCCTTTCAATGTTTTGGACCAATTTAATTTTTTTTTAAAGTAAATTGAATGATCATCAATTACTCTCAATTTATATCACACGATGATAGATATTCTTTCTTTCTAAATATATTCTTCTCATTTTGGTTGATGAGATTTGACTAAAGTTTTTTCATTATAATTTAATTGAATTTGTTTGATAACAAGCTGTAATATATATGAATACATTATTTTATAAAATGAATAGTAAAAACAAACAAAATGAATAATAATTGACCATGAAAATACTAAATGAGACAAATTAAATATCCGTGTGCAAAGGAATCGGAGTATATATATATATATATATATGGCAAGAATAAAATAGTCAAAAATAATTCAAGTAGTTAAAATTTAATACAAATATGGTAGGTTTGTGATGTTTCTAACAACCTTGTTTGTCACTCTAGCATTATTGCTCGCAAACTTTCTACTAGTGGTGGGTGAAACACAAATGAAATGATGAACCACATCTTATCCGCATCTTAGACCGGATAATTACTTTTAGTAGGGGTTTCTCAGTGTTTATAATATGTTTTTATAAGTCAGTCAGAATTGTTTATAAGTTATTTTCAACTTATAGGTGAGCAGATCACATGATTCTCTATGTTTATATGATCAATTATAAGTTCCACATAAGTATGGAAAATAAGTAGGTTTACCTACTAATTTTAAGCCTCATTTTTCAATTTGTTTCTCTGTTTTAACCAAATTATTTACAAAACTTTCCCTCACAATTTATAAATATACTCAAATTACTTAACTATCATTCAAGCCATTTTACTTTCACAAAAAATATTACTCCGTAGCTTATAAGCAGGTTATGAGTTAAAAATACCCTTTTATATAATACTCCCTTTGTTCCTTTAAAATGTTCCCATTTTGACTTTACCCAAACTAAGGAAAGTGTAATTTTAGTTAAATTTCTAATTTTGCTTATGACGTAATGGGTAAAAGTAAGACGTGATAGTTTGGTTATTAGTGAAAAAGTATGATGCGATAGGCAGGGAGACTTGCAATTAAGTATGAAAATTTTTTATTCCCTAAATAGGACTTAATAATGTCTTCGTGGAAGAAATAATGCCCAGCAATGATAGACATTACTTGAATAATGACTAAAGAATAATGACCAAAGGTCCTACATTCGGAAATAAAAACATATGGTCCTATTTTGGGAAAGTCATTATGTTTTAGTCCTATTTAGGTAAATTACTCTTATTTCTTAGACTTGACCGAAGTTGAACTCAAATACGGAGTATTATTTATCTCGATTCTTTGTATCAATTTATTGTGGGTGTTTCTCTGTGCCGGTGTACTTGTTTATTAACTTATTCATTATAAGAATCTTATAAGTTAATAATTTTGTAAGTAATCTGGTTAAAATGAAGAAAAAACTAACTTAAAAATAAGTATGTAAGACCAAATAAACTAGGGTTACCTCATGCCCGTTCCAAAAACTTTAGAAAAAGTAAATAAAATTTTAATTTCAGACTGGAAAAATTTAGTCAACCTAATTTTCTCCCGTCTAATTACTTTCTGTTCTTTTATAAATTACCCGAGTATTATTTTATTTAATTATTTTTCAATATTTTACTTTTCATATATAATTTTATTTTTAAATTACTATAGTAATTATTATTTTATTATTTACTTTTAATTTAAAAAATTTTGAAGAAATTGAAATAACTTTGAAAGGGTTCGAAAAAAGGTCTGTAAAAGTTGGAAGGAATTGAAAACTATGCAAGATTTGGGGAAAACTCGAAGGAGTACTTCACAGTTTGAAGTACTCCTTCCGTCTTGGAAAACATGAGAGTTTTGATTTTGAAGATGGATTTAAGGGGAATATATTTTGGTATTAAATTTCTAAAAATGTCCTTTGATATGATGGGTAAAAGTATGATTTGATGGATAGATTATTAGTAAAAAGGTATGATGTGATAGGTAGGGTATGAAAAAGTAAGGGGTAAAAGTGACTTTTTAATAGAAATGAGAAGTGTTTTTTGGGACGAATAAAAAAAAGAAAAAGGTTTTCAGGAATGGAGGGAGTACATTATTACAGTACATTACTTTTTGTTTTAACTCATTTAGTATTGTGATCTCTTTTGCACAAGTTAATTTATGAGTTTGACTTTTATGGTCAATTTTTTTTAAAGTTTTTCCAAAAGTTTTGAAAAATTAAATCAATTGTCATACGGAGTATAAATTTAATAGCAATAGATTAATTTTAAAATAAAGTTATGAAATATTATATTTTTGTAATATATATCTATATATATAAAGAGATATTAATGCTCAAAATATTGCATTAAAGATAATGAAAAATCAAACAAGAAGATAATTAATGGATGGAGGAAGTAATATTTATATGACTTACACTCATTATTTCTTTTTTAAACTATTAAAAACAATATAAAGAATATAATTTTTCATTTCTTAATTTGAATTCACTGAATCTTGTTTCAAAAATAGTAGATAAAGGGACAATAGTTTTTGTTAATTTTATTTGAAAGGAAAAATTTGCCACTACTACAAAAGGACAATTGCATCGGTTGTTTAAGATCTTTTGTATCGGTTTTTGAGTACGTGATGCAAATGCAAGCGATGCATCACTTGTACGAAATTAATCACAGTCAAACATTATTACAATCAAATAAATTTAATCTCTCGCGATATTTTCAAATTGCTCCATATTTTGTAAGCTTGTACTCCCTGGCAAAAATCATCACTTCTTTTTTTGTTCGTTCCAAAAATATAAAAATTTTAAATTTTATGAAAGTGAAACAGATAAGATTTTAATAGAACTTAGAACATAAGTAGTACTCCGTATTTACCTTATATCCGACTTAAGCATATTTAATTTAGTTTTGTATCAATAAACACATCTTAGTTTACGATATATAGAGTAATCTGCTTAATTATTTTTAGGAAAAAAACGTAGTGTAAGTAAATAAAGAATGAATGGAAACTAGGAAAATTAGATTCTGACACATTTCGTGATGGATTGATATTTTTTAAAAACTTGTAATATACGGAGTAATTTTAAAAGTTCAACACACTTCATTGTGCATAATTTTATACAATTTTGCTCAACGAAAAATATATCTTATTTAATTAATTTTTTTGTAATATATAACTATTAATAGATTTTTTATTAAAATAAATTAACTGATTTGTAAACCTTTGATAAAATAATTGTTAAATTTAGATCATCTCGAAAAACATGCCCGAATAATTTTAAATATTGCAAGATTTTATATATATATATATATATATATATATATATATATATATATATATATATATATAAACACACCCTTTCTTTTTTTTCTATCACATTTGATTTTTAACCCTTGCCATTTTTGGTAGTCATATATTTTATTGAGTAGGTAGTCATATTTAATTTGATTACTTACATTTCCAAATTTACCATTATTGAAATTATAAATATTCATTTTTTATCTATTCATATCTATCTCACATTATCTCTAATATTTCAACTTTTTTCACCTACTCTACTTTAATACTACCTCTATCTCAGAGTATTTGTCCACTTTCATTTTTACACACCATCCAATACACTTCTTTAATCCATTTTATCTTGTAATTTATATATTAAAAATTATAGAAATTATATAATAATAATCTATATGTTAAGACAAATCAAACAAGATCACACATGACTATATTTAGGCTTACACATTGAGAGAATTTGATGAGTCAAAGTGATTAGATGAACAGTTCCAAAAGTCAAAAGTGGACGAATATAGCGGGACGGAAGGAGTAATTAATTATAATATTATGGACAAATATGGAAATTAAATTACTTACTTATATATATATGCTTAATGGACTATTTGTTTAATTAGGAGGGCCGCGGGAGGGGAGGGGAAGGAAAGGATGAAAGGGAATGAGAATCGATGTGAGGGTTTTCGTTCACCTTGTTTGGTTGGGAGAGGGGAAGGAAATATTAAATTTATTTTTTATATATTTTAAAAGTTATTTTTTCATTTTTTGTTATTATTCTTATTTTCATTTTCATTTTATCTTTATATATATCTCTGTGTGTGTATGTACTTTTTTATTTATTACATGCATGCTTTATTTTTACTTTATTAAAATTCATTTTTTAACATGTACTACGTATTATATATTATTATTCTTTATTTTACAATTTATATTGTTTACCTTTTTAATTTATTACTCCGTATTATTTAATATTTAATATTTTATTTTTTTTGTTTCAATTTGTATTTATTACTTAGAGTTTTTATTTTAGTCAAATTATTTTGATTATTATTAATTTATTATTTTTAAAATTTCTATTTCCTATTTTTATATTTATTTGTTTTTCATTTTTTATTTTTATTTTATTTTCCTATTTTTAATATTAGTTTTGAACCTTTATTATGTGTCCTCGGCCCCACCCCCTTCATATTTACAGCGATGCTTATATAGTTTCGAGGCTCAAATTTAAAATGTGAATTTTCTTACGTTTTTAATGGGCTTACGTATTGTTATTTTCTTTTTTTTCAAACTGCTTACTTCTTTTATGCTACAAATTTCACCAAATCTATAGAATGAATATGAACATTAAAAGCTTGTTCTTTAGGGTTTAAACTCTTTCAGTTTCTTCCAGTTCTTTCTAGTTTCTTCTAGTTCCTTTCAGTTTCTTCCCGTTCTTCTAGTTTCTTTCAGTTTCTTCCAACTATTCTTATTTTCTTCAAACTCTTTCTACTCCCCAAAACAAAAAACCACTAAAAAAATGATATAATTTTAATGTGATTATTATTATTATTATTGTTATTGTTATTACGACTGTTATGTTCATAATTATAGTTTATAAATTATTTTTTTCATCTCACTATTTTTACGATTCACACTCATTATTTTTGGTGAATTGACACCGCAGACAAGGTATGACTCTTGAGACATATGTGGAAATATCAAGTTCCCTCACCTCTTCCAATGATTTTTTCTCTATCATATCAATTGGAATGTTGGGAATATTAAATTAATTATTTTTATATTTTAATAATTTATGTTGATTCTATATTGGTAATTGGAATATGTTTTGAGGACAATTTTCTTAAATAGTTTGTGTTATTACTTCAATTTTATTACTATGGAGTATTATTTTATTTACATTAATGATGACGCTAATAATAATAATAATAAAATGAAGAATGCACCTAAATAATTTTTTATAGGTCATTATTAAAAGAAATTAGAAAGATTTGGAAGAAATGATAAAAAGTTAAAAATAGAAAGAAAATAGAAAAAATCAGAAAGAATGGGAAAATATTGAAATTAAAGAATTATGATCTAGTACCAATATAAGTGAAAAAACTAAAGTATATATGAGTAAAACAGAAAGTATACTAAAATAAGAGTTCTATATTTTTAACTTTGAAATAGAAATTAAAACGCATTTATATTACCAATCATAATTATGTACATTATCAAAAAGTATAGTAAATTGCTCATTTACAATGTCACATTACCACAGTACGAACTCCTATTTAGAGAATAAAAACATGGAACTCATATTTTGGTCATTTCTCTATATTCTACTCCTATTTGTGATGATTTTCTTTTAGAAAGAATTGAGACAATTATGCAATTTTAAAAAATTTAAAGGAAATTAATTAATTTAGTTTATGTAGTATTATGTAATGTCACTTAGTGAATGGAGGGGTTTGGATGAAAGGACGCAGCCTGCGTTAAATTGGGACCAGAGGCATACAGCTGATCGAAGGGGCGAAAATCGATAGTGAAAGGAACGGCGTGAATCGATTAGGCACAATCAAACGCTTAATCAGTGCGGCAAAATAGGTGTGACGTAGGGAAATACGCAGTGGCAGCGATGACCTCCCCCAACGACGATGGAGGCAACGATGGTGGCAGTGACGCCGTTGTCATTGAGCAAACCACCGACGACGACGGTGCTAAATTGATTCAGAATGAACATTATGTTGAGCATGCTTGAAATGAACACCTACTACGTTATTTCAGAATGAAGACAACATTTTCAGTAAATAAACATTATAATCGTAATGAATATATGTGTGAAAATGATGTTATCTTGCTTCAGGATGAACGTTACGTTAATTCAAAATGAATATTTACCTAATTTACCTAGTTATAGGTACACCCGATTGTATGATATTCGTTCTCGAGGTTTAGATGCATTCTCTGGTTAGGATTTAGGAATGAAAAGGAAGGGAGGAATTAAGCGAGAGTGGGTAAGGGTCAGTAGGCGTTGATTGATCCGTGTCGAGCACAAAACATAAAATCAGATGGCAGGTCAAGCTCAAGTCCCCATCTTTTTTACTACTCCGTACCACACTCCCTTTGTACTAACTTGGTACTTAAATTAGGTTTTTACCTTTTTTTGGTGTGACTCCAAATTTAACTGTTATTTACTTATTTCTTCCAACAAAATTAAATATGTGAATTGTATTTCTCTTTTCTTTTGTACAAAATTCAGTTACACACATTTTATTTTTGCAAAACAAATCAGTAAAAAAATACAAACGAAAATTTAATTGGGAAATTTATTTAAATTTTAAATTTTCAATATATATATATATATATATATATATATATATATATAATACCATACATTTTGATTTCAGATTTTAATGAGTTATGCTTCTTTAGTCCTAATGTCTATATACACGTAAACTGTGGATCTTCTCATACTTTTCATGAGTTTATTAGTGAATCTTTTTTAATTGTAAAAACCAAAGTCTTTGATGGTATCTATACTATATTTAAAAAGAGGGAAATTTCTCATTGCATTTTCCCACCTCAACCCACACATCCTATGGTCACTCGTGCCAAAACGGGTGTCTTCTATAGTTCTATCCTAAACAAATAATTAATCTCAAAATCATTTCCGAAATCTCCCTCATACCCCTACCTACCGTACGTAGTGCACGAAAAGATTCAAACTGGTTTAATGCGATGCAAGATGAATATAATGTTTTGATCGCTAATAATACATGAGATTGAGTACCCCCTCACCGAACCAAAATGTTATCTCCGGTAAATGGCTCTTTAGAGAAAATGTTGTCCCAAAAGAAGATGTCGACCTCTCAGATCGATTCGTTCGCTTCCCTGCGCATAAAAGTTGAAAAATCAATTGATTTCTGCCTATAACTCTATGATTTTTTTCGAGATTTGGTTTGCTAACATATCGATGAAGGTGTTCAAAACAAGACATGTTTTCACGGACAGAGGAGTATAATTTAATTTGTTAATTTTTTTCATTTCGTCTGGGGATACCTAATTCTCGAGACTGACCAGACATGGTAGTTTATATGGTATATGTTTTAGCATAAATTCTATATTTTAATTATACTTTTATAGAGTAGATTTCTTTTTTAAGAAAATTTGAAGCCATTTCTTTTAAGTTATTGAGTCAAATGAAATGAAGTAATTTGGTCTCCTTCCCTAGCAACAATAATGTTTCAAAGCTGAATCCCCAAAGTTTTTTAATAATATTCTATTATTGCCGTCGTACGTTGGAAACGGTAAACCCCTATACAAGAAAAGAAAACTAATTTGTGATTAATACAGTTCAATAAAAACTGCAATGAAACAAAATTTGTCGCTCGTAGCTTAGATCATAACGAAGGTGTGCAAAAGACGATATATAACACGGGCCCCAAGTTTGTCTGACTTTATTTATAACATTAATTATTACTCCATGTTAATGATATTATATTTCTTTCCAAACATATTTGTATTATATAAATATGATATTTCAATTCAAAATTATTTTTTAAAATGAATCACTTCATATAAATTATATTTTTTATTTATGGTTAAATTTTAAAAATATTAACTGTAAATATATAACTAGGGTCATCCATTTTTTTGAATAATAACAAAAGAAAATCAAATTTACGGTGTCATGATCAGTTACTGTCACATTATAAAATTAGGTGGACAGAATGATTTAGTTGTGGGTATTAAAAGTAATACTCCGTAATAATATTATTATTCAAATTGGAAGCAAATAATAATAATGATAAGAGTAATTATACTAATATTTAAATATCACTCTGGTTATATGACCACTCTCTTTGAGTGATCACAGAAAACACTGTCACCACTGGGAACACATATGGTGCTCCTTTCATAAAATGGATAACCTTTACCCCATAACCTTCCTCGTAAACCCCCCACCAAGTCCCTACCCCAACCCATTTCCACGGTCACATCAATCGCGGAGTGTAAATTTATTTGACTTTAATTTGAAGTCAAAATATTTGGTGCTATGTTCAACTTGAAAATGGTTTCTTCCTCTCTCCTCCCTAACCCCTCATCTAAACCCTACAGCATCCGCCCCTAGCCCTTCTACGAAGTATTTCTTTTGAGTGCTGTTGAGTCTATTACAATGTAGTATTTGTGCTAGCCCTTCAATTATATCCTTAAATTTGGTTAATATTTTCATCAAAAGTTTTGAAATCCTTACGGGGCTTTGATAGACCTCGAAGTTTTTTTACCCTGTCTCCAAACTCTCAACCTCAACTTATACTCTCTCAATCCCCAATTGCACCCCTAATTTTAGTTGACATTTTGGTTAGAATTGTTGACCAAGATTAAGGATGTGATTGGAGTGTTTTACACACCCTATACAACTATTACGTACCCTACACATCATTTTATTATAAGATGTCAAATAAATATACTCCAAGATGGAATTGAACATCTCTATGAAGAAGACTCCAAGAGAACAAAGGGTCTCCTTTACTCTCATGAGGTGAGAGGTTTAGAGGGATAACGTGTTAGCCAATATTATACTCTCACCGTCCCAATTTAAATTACACGTTTCAATTTGCGATGTTTGATAAAAATTATTTTCAAATCATTTTATATGAAAAATGGTGTAGAAATAAAAAATAAAAATTACATATTTAAAAACTAGATCAAAAGATCTACAAAATTAGTGATGACATGACTATATTATTTTATCAAATGAATAACGAAAATAATGAAAAAAAGTGAATGAAGTTTGATAATGTGAATACCAAACATGCAATTTAATTTGGAACGGATGAAGTATTATGACACCAAACCTAGTGTCAAAAGAACTGCTTTGTTCTTTATATTGATTATAGTTGAATCAAAAGAAATTTAGCTAAATATCACTAAAATATCACTTATGGTGTATTTGGTTGGACGTAAAATATTTTTCTGGAAAATTTTGATTCCATTTTCATGTGTTCGAAGAATAATTTTTCTTCGAATTATTTTCATTTGGAAAATATTCTTCAAAGAAAATATTTTACCCCCAACCAAATACAACATTATACAAAAATAAGACTTTTTTATGTATTTATTTCTAAATGAGACCACTATCACCGTACAGCGTCACAATTTAACAATATATATTGGTAGTCTAGACTCTAGAGCATGTTTTGACACTATATATTGACCCATTTTGGCATCATGAATTACTCTATATATTTTACTCTCTCTGTCCCGTTTTGAATCTTCCATTTCGACTTTAGAACATATTTAAGGAAGAGAAAAACTAGAGTTGACTTTCCGAAATTGCCATTACATTTTAGGAGGGGTGACGATGAATGAGAACAAAAGATGGAGAAGAGTGACTTATTTTAGGGGTAGTTTAGGTATTTTATTCTTAAAAGTTTACAATTACAATAACAAGCAACTTATTTTGGGACGGAGAAAAAAGGAAAACATGCTATTTAAAATGGGACAGAGAGAGTACTATAAAACATTAAAAATCTTATTTTAATTTATGAAATCAGTGTTTGAGTTTTTTTGTCAACCTAATCCATATCGTTTATGGGAGTGTAAATATGGTTCATTACATATTATTAACATCAACCTTAATGAAAATGAGCAAACAAAAAAAGGACCATTTTTTAAAATAAAAATATATTGACACAAGAGTTTTATTTTGGGATTGTAATTTGTGGCAGGTTCAAACCTAATTCCCCAATGCAGGTTTGTTAAAACTCATTTACATTTTTCTCCCACCATGAGAAATTCTTGCATAAAGTTAAAAGGAAAAAAAAACTTGTAAATAAATAAAGAGCATTTGGGCATATATTCAAATTAATTGTTCTTCAATTCAGCATTCCTTGAAATCAACTTGTCTCCTCAAATTCCATCACCTGAAAAAGACAAATGAAATCTTCCCATTTGAGATATATACTTTTTAACATTTACTATAAACAAGTTTCACCCAAGCTTGACACGAGGTTGAGGTTATTTTTTTCACACGGTCCGTAACTATCGATGAGAAATTATTGTTTGAGAGATATAAAAATAAGTAATAAGTAGAAAACTGCCAATCGATTGTCATGTTTGTGGCTATGAGGACCAAATCTGTCAATCATCAGTTGTCAAAACACAAGTGATGACTGTCAGTTTTTGGTCCTAAGAACATTTGGTTGTCCGTGTTTTGACAACCGATTGTCAAATTTTGGTCCTAAGAACAAAATCTAGTAGAAGGTATCGACAATCACTTATATATTTTTGACAACAATCAACCGTGTCGAGTGATTTACAAATTAAAACATCAAGAATAATGGCAGAAAAATGTAAAAGAAGACCTTACCGCACCACAAAAGGGACATGTTTCACTCCTTTCCTGCCACTCATATATGCAGCTCAGGTGGTAATGGTGAGAACACTTTGTGATAATTTTGGGGTTTTCAATAGTATACTCTGCAAGAGAAAGCCATTACATAAGTTGGTAATTAATAACCCATGATTATATAAGTTGGTAATTAATAAGTCATCATTTTCAAAAAAAAAAAACATCAGTATAATCGGTGATCATATGAAAATTTAGAATGTATATAGATACGGTTAATAGAAAACCTTCGAGGCAAGTTGGGCAGACATCCTCATCTTCTTGCAAAGGGCAATGATACTTGGTTTCAACATCCCAAAACAAGTGTTTGTTAGGGGCAATATAGTCCTTTTTTTCGTCACCTTCGAGTTTGTTTTCAAGTTTCATGAGTTCTCGAAGCAGTTTGAGATCAGCATTTCGCATGTGTGAATGGCTCGAGCCTTTCTCCAATTTCCAGGTTCCAATTTCTTGGTGTGCTGGAGGAGATCTTGAGTCGCCATTGTTTTGTGATATTGTCATGTCCTCGGAATCTGCTAAGTCGAAATCTTGGGTTTCCTCACCACCAAATAAAGCCTCATACTGCAATTGTAATATCTCATTTAGAGTGTGCATCAAAGATAACAAAAAACATCCTAAGTGGTCAAACTTACAAGAGGAGTGTACTCAAAGGTAATGTGTGGAGTGTCTAATCTTATTTTCTCAAAGGAACACATATCACAACCTCATAACTAGTGTGAGGGGCCCACTGATGTGGGACTGCGAGTTCGGGCATGGGCCCTACTGCCCCCCACCCCGCCACTAGCCCACGGCATAACTAAAAACTACCTTCGCTCTAATACTTGTTGAAACATGCAATGCAAAATTTCTAGGTTGCAATGAATATGGAGATGTATCGATTCCAATTTTGATTTGAAAAGTATTATGAGTAAATTATTTAAAAAATTTCCGCTATTTAGGGACGGATGGAGTATTTAAAATATGTGGGGGCATATAGTATTGAACTTGTGCCTTTATTTCCAAAATTGCTACATAATTAAGTTGTAATTCTTCAATTGCAAAGTGTTGAAAAAACATGCCTTCGAGAAGAACAATGGACTTCAAAAGATAATGTAAGAGCAGAAGCAAAAAGGTTTAGAAGAACAAAATCAAAGTGAGGATAAAGGGAAGGGTTATGCAGTTATATGCTTCAGTCACACCACGGATGACACCGGAAGTGTCTTAAAGACATTGATTTTGCATTGATCATCTATGGTTATGTCAATCTTGGTGTCATCCTTGGGATTAAAGTAACATAAATATATAAAAATGCTAGGAACTCAACTCATGCCACCACAGGTGCCCCCACGAATGACAATCACAAATGATACATAAAGAGACAATGATTATCGTTTGTGAACACAGATGATCGGTATATGTATAAAATCACATGTGATTGTCATCAATGGGGGCAATCGCGGTGAGTTTCTAGCATGATCCTAATTATACACGGAAAGAGCTTCTTAAAGGTATTAGCATCTACCTTAAGCAGAAAATCTTCGAATCGAAAATTCAAACAGCAGAAACTACTAGCAGATTCCGAGGATTCATCATCGGAGACGCCGAAACAACAACAAACAGAACCCATGATGATCTCTGTCACTGTAATTTTATTTTTACCCCAGCAAAGCTTCCACCTCCACAGAACAACTCAATTGGCTCCACAAGCAAACTTTCCTTAAACCCTAAAATTTCAATAGGAGAGGGTAAAAGTGAATCAAACCCTGCAAAATTCACACGGTGAAATTCAAGAACACACACTACTATTTTTTCAGTTTCTTTTTATTTTTTCCTAATTACTGGGTTCTTGAATTACTTCATGCAATATGAAAAACAATTCAGGAAATTGAAGATCGTATTAGGAAGAATGCCTTACTTTGAGCAGAGGTTGACTAAGAACGCTGACTTGGGAAAAATCGAAAACTAGGATTTTTGTGAGACGATGAATCAGCTGGGGAATTAAATTTCTATTCTTTCAAGTAAGAATTTAATCAGAGGAAAATTGGGGTATAAGTTTTCTTTTTATAATCATAATTCATAATCATACCGAGTGTGGAATAGGATGATCTTTCACAATCTCACTTGGATTAGGATTTATAATTACACGATTAAGCTTTTGTAAAACATAAACTTTACTACAATAAGGAATTGGTAAAAAAAAAAAAAGAAAAGTCGTTCTACTATATTTTGTAAATTTTATAGCTGACAAGAATATTTATAAAAATATTAATATAAAAATACAAAATTAAATTTGTAGGTTTAAAAATTACGTTAAATCTTCTTTTAAATATGAGATGACAAAAATATTTTATTTTATCAAAATAATCGATGAAAACAAACAAATAAACAAGATATTTCGTAATTTCTGAATAGTGAATTGTGATATTATTTTTGAAACGAGGAGAGTACTTTAACTACGATTATTAAGCACTTAACTGTTTACAATGTCACAACTTAACATTATATATTGACGTTTTAGAGTATTTTGACATTATATATTAGTAGTTTTTGACCTTATTCATCATATTTTAATACAAACCTGTTAAAAAGTCATATTTTGATTTATATAATACTCTCTATGTTTTAGTATAATTGATAGTTTCTTTTTCTCAAATACACTTTCAATTAAGAATTGAAAGATAAAATCCCTAAAATAGGAGTTAATGGTCATTATCATAAAACACATGAATTACTTTGGAGATATGATACATGTTTTGCTCCTATTTAGAGGTTTTTCTCAAAAACAAACTCTAAACTCAATGTCAAGAGAAAGATCTTAATTTTGAACATTGAAATTTATTCTTAATAATCAATAGAGCTCAATTACATTCGGAGTATAACCCAACTGATCATTTTTTAAGCTGTCCGTAATGCCCTCCTCCCCCCACGCGGGATCCGTCGTGGCTCTCTCCCGTCT
>OOIL02000559.1:1641141-1658440 GCA_900332095.2 Cuscuta campestris
CCCCCCCCCCCCCCTCACGCGAACTCTGCTCCCTCCCCTCGTGGCCACAACACGTGAGAGCATCTGTGGTCACGACCACGGTGCTCCACGTATTGCTCATCCGACCGTTTTTTCTTTCCTTCTTTGCAACAGTCATGTTGACACAAAAAAATTAATTTTTTAAATTTCAAACATACTAACTCCATCTCTCTTCTATTTCAACAATCCAATTCCAACCAATTTCAAACGCAAACACTTCTTCATAATCTCAATTCTTATTAGATTTTTTTACAAATTTTATATTTTTACTCTCGCCACGAATCCAAACAATCCCAATTTTTCGTATTTTTACAATCCAATAATCGACCCCCCTTCAATTCAAACAATGCGAACGCTGGGAATATGTTTGATAATTGTGGCCAAACGTGATCCTGATCAAGTCTAGATTTTTTATATTTCCTATGTTTTTTCCATGTATATCTTTTTTAATTTATGTAATGAGTGCGTGTATTTTTCTTTTATTCAACATGACATTTTTTAATTAATTGTTTTTTTGTGTAATAATTTTTTATAATATAAAAAGGAAAAAAAATAAAAACGAAAAAAATAAACAAAGAATACAATTTAATTACGAAAAGATAATTTATAAAATTAATAGGTAATTATTTATAAAAAAAACTAAAAATATAAGAGTGTGCTGCTTATTCTACTCTGCAAATTAACGTGTACACTCAATTCTTCCACTTCCCAATTTCTCGATGAGGTTTCGGGTTAATCGGCGGCGGCGGTGTCTCATTTCCGGCGACGGTGGCTCCCCCGTTCAATTCAATTCCCGACCGGTAAGGGGTTGTTTTCTTGAAGTTTATTTTGGCTCCCCCGTTCAGTTTATAGTAAGCAAAAGGTACTCAAGTAGAGATTCATACATCTTCCTTTTTTATGGGTAAGTATTAACTTTCCACAATGTCTATTGTGACTATTGTCAACCACATTAATGAGAAATTATACAAAAACACCAGTTGTAGGATTCAAGCTCAGAGCGTTTCGTGTATGTAAAGAGGGATCCAATTTAGTAACACTTGTTATCATGAAGTTCGAATGCCTATTTACATGTATAGATACATATTACCATTGAAGCATGGTGTTTCATCGAATGACTACCCCATATCCTCTTGCTTATGGTTTCTTGTCCATTTGACCCTGTGTTGTATGAGTGTATGACACTCGTACACTTCACTTGAAAACTGTTTTTGAAGCTTCTTTTGTTCCGTTGAAGTTCATCCCGTTAATGACTTGGCACGATTCGCTCCCTTTTCCAGCATTTACACCAGACCTTGTAAAAACATGCCATAATTGTCTGAAAGATATGGTTAAATCTCATAATCATTTGTAAACTTAAATCTCATAATCATATCTAATATACTTATGCTGGTATCATTTGTAAACTTAAATCTCATAATCACATCTAATATACTTATTAGTGCCAATAAAAACTAAATGATGTATCCTTATGCACTGATAGCGTTGTATCATTCAAACGAGAATCTAAAACTTTGTCTCTCACCCTCCCTTCTTTGGTTTGTATGTTTGTCTTTCAGCCTCAAAGAACAAAAGCATTTATTCACAGCCTGATCCAGTGTCCTCTTCCATCTATAGCCATACCTCTTTCTAGTTTTTGTTGTGAGTATGACAATGCTTATGATGCAGTTCAAGAAATGGGCCGTAGAAAATATGGGAACTTAAGTTTTTCAGACATGGTTTATAGTGATAGAGAAGTTGTGGGAACTTGCAAATTTGGCGATTTGAACGAGTTTGAAGAGTCAGAAAAGGAAGATGGAGGAGAGAGTGACAATGATGACATTGGCAATGATTTTAAGATTTTGGATTCATTTGATAGGAATCGTGACCCAAGTCATTGCCGCAAAGAGAAAATTGATGGGATAGAGGATGAAATGAGACACCCTTTGGTAAAAGAAATATGTAAGTTAATTGATATGAGGTCACTATGGACTCTGAGGCTTGAGGGAGATCTAAGGCGCTTATTGAAAAGTTTGACACCTCTTCAAGTTTGTGCTGTGTTAAGGTCTCAATCCGATGAAAGGGTTTCTTTGATGTTCTTTCATTGGGCAGACCGGCAATGGCGCTATAGGCACGTCCAGGTCGTGTATTATGAGATGCTTAGAATTCTTAGCAAGACAAAGTTGTGCCAAGGAGCCAAACGCGTCCTCCGGTTAATGTCCAGAAGAAGAATTGAACTTCAGTCCCAAGCTTTTGGTTATGTGATGGTTTCTTTTAGTCGAGCAGGACATATGAGGAACGCTTTGCAGGTTCTTACTTTAATGCAGAGAGCAGGAGTTGGGCTAGATTTATCCATTTGTAACACTGCAATTTATGTTTTGGTGAAGGGGAATAAGCTGGAGAAGGCATTGAGGTTTTTGGAACGTATGAAAGTAGTTGGAATCACACCCGATATCGTATCTTATAATTCCTTAATCAAAGGCTACTGTGATGCGCACCGAGTTGAAGATGCTCTGGACCTTATTGCTCAAATGCCTCATAAGGGCTGTCCTCCAGACAAAGTGAGTTACTGCACTGTGATGGGATTTTTGTGCAAGGAGAATAGAGTCGACGAAATAAGAGAGTTGATAGATAAAAAGATGAGAAACGATAATTTACATCTCGATCAGGTTATGTATGAAAGTCTTGTACATATGCTTTCAAAGCATGGGCATGCCGATGAAGCCCTAAGTTTTTTAAGGGAAGGAGAATCCAGAGGGTTCACAATGGACAAAATCGGGTACAGTACTGTCATAAACTCATTCTGTAAAGAGGGGAGGATGGATAGCGCGAAAGAGCTCCTCAATGAGATGATCGCCAAGGGATGTGTTCCTGATGTGGTGACTTACACGTCTGTCGTGAATGGATTTTGCTGTTTGGGAGAGGTTGGCGAAGCAAAAAAGCTACTCCAACAGATGAACAAATATGGATGCAAGCCAAACACTGTTTCCTACACAGCCTTTTTGAATGGGCTGTGTCGCGATGGAAAATCTTCAGAAGCAAGAGAGATGATGAACATGAGTGAGGATGGCTGGTGGAAGCCCAATGCCGTGACATATAGTGTTCTGATGCATGGCTTTCGTAGGGAGGGAAAGCTTCCGGAAGCTTGTGATATAGTCGCCGAAATGATAGGAAAGGGGTTTTTCCCTACTCCAGTCGAAATTAACCAACTCATTCAAGCTCTTTGTAGGGAGGGTAAAACGGTTGAGGCAAAGAAGTTTCTAGAAGAGTGCGCGAGAAAAGGGTGCGCTGTAAATGCCGTAAATTTCACCACTCTGATTCACGGTTTCTGTTCGAAGAACGACGTGGGCTCCGCTCTATCCGTTCTTGATGACATGTATTTGATTAACAAGCATCCAGATGGTGTCACGTATACAACGATAATAAATGCATTAGGAAAGAATGGAAGAATAGAAGAGGCGATTGAAATGACTAAGAAAATGATCCATAAAGGGCTGGTTCCTACTCAAGTCACGTACCGTACCGTGATTCATCGATTTTGTCACCATGGCCGGGTAGATGATCTTGTAAAGCTATTAGAGAAGATGTTGTCAAGACAGGATTGTAAGACCGTGTACAACCAAGTCATTGAAAAGTTGTGTGGGTTTGGAAATCCCGACGAGGCTTATAAGCTGTTGGATAAAGTTCTTAGGACAGCTTCAAGAATCGATGCGAAAACTTGCCACGTTCTTATTGAGAGTTTTTTGAAAAAAGGGAACCCTTTGTTCTCATTTAAGGTTGCCTGTCGGATGTTCAAGCGGAATCTGATTCCTGATTTGAAGTTATGTGAAACTGTCAAGGAGAAATTGGTGTTAGATGGGAAAGCGGACGAGGCAGACAAACTTATGATGCTTTTTGTCGAACGTGGCATTGTCTTGCCTAAACATCACCAACAACAATTGACTTGAGATGTTATTCAACTTTTTAGTTTCATTCTCTGCCGATAAATCCATGGAAACAGTATCTCTGCTTTCTGTTTTCACAGGGGTAACTGGGGTAAGATTGCACATCATGCCCCCCCCCCCCCCAACCAAAGACCCGAACGGAGTTGGGACTATACTGGGTTGTTTTCTTTTCACATTAAAACCATACTTATGGAATAGTGGCTAAGAATACGAGTTCATGGAGTGCTCAAGTGATGATTTGAGCCTTATCGAGGGCTCAACATTGGAAGATGAGTACAACCAGTAAGACATGTTTGGGAAGGAAAACATACAACAGAAACAACTATATGAACTAGGAAACAATCTCTCTGCTTTCAAGTAGGGGTAAGGTCTGCGTGCACTCACCCTTCCCAGAGACCCATACCCTACTTTTTGTGGGAACTCATCATCACCTTAATCCCAAGTTCCCAACCATGATGCGGTCGATGATATGAAATTTGTATCTTCAGGTAATTGTCTTTTTTTTTTCTTACTTTAAAGGGCATTTTCTAATTATTTTTTTGACATAGTAATGCAAAAAAACATAGGGGCAAAGTTTTATGAACTTCTAAAGAAGTAATGAGATGAAATTTCAAAAGCTGTCATTATCATTTAGTTTTTTCCCACTTGCATAGAATCTATCTATAGTTGCTATAGTATGTTGTGTTTCAAGCCTACTTGGGTCATGTTTGGTTATCAGCATAATATTTGGTTAACTGCTCATTGTTGTTTGCCATATTGGCACTTAATGTTTCAGGTCAGATTTGAGCAGATATGTTACCAGCAAATTAGTCTTGACACGGATAGGCAAGACATCCAAAGATACGGAGGTGACATGGATAGAGAGCTTCATAATGCGACTTGTTGTGGGGAGAACGTTTTGGCATCCGATTAATTAGTTATGGTTGTAGTTGTTGGTGATTTTAGTGTCATCCGCTATTTTGTGTGATTGGGTTTACTTAGATTAGACAAGAACTTGAATAGACGTTGTCAAACGAGTGAGGAGGTGTGGAGCGCGCAATCGTTCAACGATATTACAAATTTGTAGCAAGGGTCCTGGGGCGGCAGGCCCCGGTAGCGGGGGTCCAAGGGAGAGGAAACACCAATATAACAAGTACTCCATTCGTGGCTCTCTCTACAAATTATTATTTACGTGTTCTAATGTTTTTTCAATCAAATAATTTAAATTGAAAAGCACATCACTCAAATCTCATAAACTTAATTTGATTCATTTACACTATGTTTGGTTCAAAGAATTTGAAAGGGAAAAGAAAAGAAAATGAAATGGAAAACATTTTTTTTTGTTTGGTTAGAGGGGAAAAGAAAGGAAAAGTGGAAGGAAAAGAAAATGAGAAGGCAAACCCTATGTTTGGCTCAAGGATTTTGGAAGGAAAAGAAAAGAAAATAGTTTTCTCTCATTTTTCTCACCAAAATGGAAGGAATTTGGTTTTCCCTCCACTTGGTATATTTTGCCTCCTCATTTTCTTTTCATTCCACTTTTCCTTTCTTTTCCCCTCTAACCAAAACAAGAAAAATGGTTTTCCACTTCATTTTCTTTTCTTTTCCCTTTCAAATTCCTTGAACCAAACATAGTGAAAATGTACCAAGTGGAGGGAAAACCAATTCCTCCCATTTTGGTGAGGAAAATGAGAGGAAACCGTTTTCTTTTCTTTTCCTTCCAAATTCCTTGAACCAAACATAGTGTTAGAAAAAAAACATAGATTGTGCACATTGTGCATCAATTTAGGCACCATCATTGTAGTTTGTCACCGTCGCTATAATTTTTCTCGTTTGAACTACTATTGCCTCAAACACTCATATATACAAGGAGTTAACTAAGATTTGAATCTTAGTAATTAGACCATGTTAAACATGAAATTCTTGCAAGTACTAACGACATGTTTTTTTTCATTGCCAGATTCAAATTGTAGTTAAAAAATTGTCCAGAACTAGGAAGATTCTCGAGATTGGATCTCTACAATTATCAGGTGCAAGCTCCACTTTCTGGCTCCAGTTTGCATCCAAATTCAATTTACCTTTTTTTAGTAACCGTCTGACGAGATTTGAGGGGATTCTGGAGACCCGAACTCTACAATATTAGGTGCAGGCTTGACTTTCTGTCTCCAATTTGCGTACAAATTCAATTTACCTCTACTTAGTGACCGTCTCATGAGATTTAAGGAGATCTTGGAGATTGGGGTATAGTCATCTTTGAACTAGGGTCAGTGCTGGTGATTGAGAAGACTATGACAAGAAACGCTTGGATGATAAAATCAGATACTCCAAACATTTGATTAGAGCTACTCGTATTTCCTTTAATTACTACTACCACCATAAAATAAATTCCAAAGCCAAACGTCGCCCTGCCCATAAAATATTTTTTAAAAAAAAATAAATTAAAATCAATAATCAGTAACAGTTTTACGCCTCTATTTGCACGAGGAGACAAAATAAGAAGAAAATAAAAAAAAAAAGCTCCCTTTTTCAAAAAAAAAAAAAAGAATGTCAGAGTTTATTATTTAAAAATCACATAAATTTTTGTGTATTTGTACGTGTTCATCGATTATTTAATAAAATAAAATAATTTTGTCACCTCTTGTTTTGAAAAAAATTTGACGTAGTTTATACATACATACATACATATATATATATATATATATATATATATATTATATCATTCTATAAATAAAATGATTTGAAAAACCTTAACATTGTTAAGAAAAAAAAGAGATATTTCTTTTCTGATCATTGTTTCGTTGGTAAGAAAAGAGAATATAATAAGATCAATGTTAGAGTCACAAACAATTTAGATGAGACAACACGTACAATATATCATTTGTATATTTAAATTTTTATTTTTTGAATTTTTTAAAATCATTTTATTTACATTAGAAACTACACAAATTTGACAAATTTGTATAGTTTATGTCCAAGTTATTTGTGAGTCTAACATTGCTCATATTTTGGAAGATTACATTTTTATACTTTTGTGATGATGTTAAGGTGTATGGGCAAAAGAGTAATCATAATTTCATAAGTAAAGAAAAGCATATTTCTACCCCACTATTTAAAATAATATTTTGAAAATATTTTACAAAATAAATCTGGTAAACTTTTTCTGCATTAGCACTAAAAAAGTTGTTTTTGCATCAAAATCTGATGATGTAATAATTTTATTTAATTTATAGTTAAAGTTTGTTAATTTTAACTGAAAAAAAATCAAAGCCAGACAAATGTTCTGCAAAGAAAGTACTAACTTACAATACCTACAATGTGAAATTAAAAAATAGCATCAGCATCAACATATCCATCACTTCTTGATCTTGATGTGCCCCGCGAATACAACGACCGGAAAGGTACAGGGCAACCCCACAAGCAGCGCTATGAACAGCCGTGGCTATTCCGGCGAGCAGTCGCCTAGCGGGTTTTGTAAGTCCCGCCGCCGCCGCCGGAGGATTGGGATAATGATGATGATGATCTCCTAGTGCGATACCAAAACAGATGGCAGCGATTATATCGAGAGAAATAGCAATGCCTTTCAAAAGCAGTATTTTTTTCTTTCCAAGCATTATAATGTTGTTAATAATTAATCTAGTGTCTTAATTAATAAATGTTGGTAATTAGTGTGTGTTTATATATAGGCAAAACTCCACTATTTGGACATGGATCTCAACCTTTGTTAAAATTAAGCCAAAAAGAACATTGATTTAGATCATTTTCTTTTCAACTTATTTTTATTACGGAGTATTTACTTCTTTCTACGTCTCTGAGTTAGTATTTGTCCACTTTTGACTTTTTTCGGTCAAAATTAATAAATTTTTACCTCAAATTAAATAAAACTGACATTAAATGTTGATACAAAATAGTTTTATTAGATGTATTATATCAAATATTTTTAAAATATTATTTTATCTAATTAATAAATAATATATATTTTATTTAATTATAGGTTAAAGGTTGAAAACAGTTGATCGAAAAAAGTCGAAAGTTGACAAATACTCAGGGACAGAGGTCATACTTTTTTGTATTGGAATCAGATCAGACCAGATTAGATTTAAAATAGTTTTAAATATAACTACATTAAAATTAGATCAGATTAAAAACTTATTCCAATTTGATCAGAATCGTTCAGATAAGGTGGAGAGAACATGAACTTATTCTCTTCATCTTGAAAGATGATGGATTTGGTGAATATAAAATGCAAGGGTTCTGATATCATAAAATATCATAACCCTTTTCTGATGTCTGGTAAATAATTTAAAAAATTAGATTTGATATTACAACTTTTCAAATAGAGAGTTTTGATATTTTTCGAATTTAGAAATTATCGATATAGAAATTTGTTATCTCCTTCAATCGTTAACCACACTGTCATTGGATACATTAACATTACTGCCAACTACCACGTTGCCGGCCACCATCACTTATAATTAGTAAAATTATGATTTTTATCTTTCCGAAGTAAACTTAATTTTGAATTTTAAAAGTCATGTCATTTCTCTTAGATCTCAAAGCATACATTATATAATGAAAATTTTGCTCCATATAGGACTAAGGTAGTACGTTTCCCTGAATATGACCAAATATGTTTTATTTCTTATGTGACACATATTTTCGTATGATCTTCCATATATGCCCTCATTAGCAACAACTATGGGATAATAACTGATTATATAAATGACTCTACGAATATGATCATTAGCAGCAATTGTTGGATAATGACTGATTATTTCTGTGACTATTCAATTTTTTTATAATATCTTATTCTACATAAATTGTGTAATATATATAATAGGTCATTCTTTTATAATGACTTGGCACTCACATTTTTGAAGGCAAGATATTTTAAAACTTTTTATTGTAAAACGTTAGAGTAAATAAGACTAGTCCTATTTGAGAAAAAAATTACTCGAGTACATATTTTAGCCCTATTTGCATAAATTACTCGTATATCATATCTTCAAAACTTATTTTTATTATCCTGTGATTTTTTATTATGTGATTTTATGGAGATCGAAGAATTAATCTAATAGCTTAGAACATACTACATAGACCCTTTGTCCAAATATATCGGACGTTATGTTTTTTATTTGAGAAATTTACCTAAATAGGACTAAAACATAATGACTTTCCCAATATAGAGCCATATGTTTTTATTTCTCAATGTAGGACCTTTGGTCATTATGAAGTAGTCATTATTCAACTAAATGTCCATCATTACTGGACATTATTCCTTCCACTAGGTCATTATTAAGTCCTATTTAGGGAATAAAAAAGTTTAAATTTTACATTAGGAAAGTCATTATGTTTTAGTCCTATTTAGTGCAAATTTCACTTTTTATTTCTCAAGCATTGGTATAAAAATAATAGCTGACATTGTTTTAAATTTTAATCCTTTCCTTTCATAAAACTTCTCTACTTTGAGAAGTATAAAATTTAAGAAATGTGTTATTTTGGTGTTACTTTTGAAGTTTGTACTTACTTTAGTGTATGCTATGATATGATATTATGAATAGATTAATAGGTATATATAGGTTAATAATTACTCTCTAAAAAATTAACGAATATTTCCTCAGTAAAAAATTAATCATCTCACTTTCCTTTTTAAACAATTTTTAACTAATTGTTGATCACTTTTTTATTTTAATATTCTAATAAAATAAAGGATATGTGGTCCACAATCTTACACCACCCCTAGTCAAATTGCAAAGTACCATACATGTTATTATTTCGACGGGGCTACCAAAAGAATAAATTTCAAAGTACCATACATGTTATTTTTGCTTATTGAAGATAAATTTGGAAAAATAATTATTATAAAGGATTAATATTTTGACTCTCACTCTAATAATATGATATGATCATGTAAATGACGAATGAATGAATGATACAGAAAAAAATGGGAATGTCAACCAATACATGGAGGAGTCGCTACGGTACATAGATGCTTATTTTCTCCTTCCAACACACTCCAATAGTCCAAAAAAAGAGCCACATTCTCCAGGATACTTTCAAATCTGATTGATCCTTTCAAATCTGATTGGACAGCCACTGAGAAGAGTTAAATTAGATTTTGATTGCAAACTGGTGGTAAAGAGTGAAGCCTGCACTTGATACTTGCAAATATGTATTCTATGCTTAGCAAAATTACTTCTCAACACAATTACTAAGAATCGAACTCGTGTCTTAATCGAACTCGTAGCATAATTACCTTGCTAACTGTGAAGCCCCACCAGCTCCAAAAGTCGAAAGATGTCCTTAATTGAAGCATGCTTGCCAAAAAGCACCTTTATTGAGTGTAAAATCTAAAAAGGGTGGAAAAAGCTACTCCCCCACCTCTTTCCACTCCCTTTTTACAAATACTCTCCCGTCCTAAAATTAAAATTTTAAACTTTGATTGTATATTACGAAAAAAATACATTGTATATAAATTTATTATCTATAGATTAATTTTGAAACAAAATTTTGAAATGTATTATTTTTATAAAATATATTTATATATTAGGATAGAGATATTATATTGATGGTCAAAGTGTTGCATTAGAGACCGTGAAAAGTCAAATGAAAAGTTAATTTTAGGACGAAAGGAGTACATGCAAAGTATTTTTCATTTTTGAAGTGTGCTAAAGTTACACCAAGTTTGTCATAGATAACAATTGTCTTAGAACACACATAAATTGTTGTCTGGTGCATGTGTCTGTGATATACATGATATATAAATTAGGGTACGAATAAATTTATTATACCTCTAGCTTTTTCTCACCTTTTTGTTGACTTCAAATTATTCTTATTAGTTATTCCTTATTCTTATTAGAATAAAATCGAAAACAATTTTGAATAAAACTACAATCAGATCAGACCTGACCAAACTAGACCAAAACTTATTCCAATCAGATCAGAACAAATCAGATCAAATGAAGATAACAATTCCTTATGCTGCATTCTGTTTGCGCGTCTGGTCTCATCTAATATTTTGAAGACCATGTCAAAAGGTTAAAGAATCCAAAGTATGCTCAAACACCATTTTCAAAATACAGCCTAGCCTAAGTACTACTACGATATAAACATACTCCCTTCAATATCTTTTAATTGTTTGTTTGCTTTTTATGTCAAATGTTTAATTAACTATAAATACAAATATACAATAATTAAAATATAAAGACATTTTTCATATGCAGCAAGGATCACGATTATCAACTTCGTGATGATGGGGATCATATTGTTATGAATGAGCCTATGGAGCAAGAGCTGCTAACCGATGGTGGCAGTGGGCTGCACGAGGGATCAGAGACGGAGTTCCTACCCGAGGAGGGAAACGGATGGCATGAGGAGACTGAGACGAGTGGTTCAGAGACGTGTGTTCGAAGGAGTTCTAGGCAGAGAAGACCTCCCGCATGGCAGGAGGATTATGCATCTTAAATTACTAATACTTTAATTATCTTTATTGTATTTTAGATTTTCATTAGGTGAGCAAATTAAATGCTCCTTCGAGGGTTTCTTTACGGTTCTTTACCTCGTCGCTTTTCTTGAACCGTCAGGATAACAAACATAGTTTAGTTAGGATTAATGCTTCTTTGTCTCCTATAAATAGGGAAGGTATTCTTCCTTAATGAATAACAAGAAGTATTAACTAAACCCTAGCTCTCTTCACCTTGGGTGTACGGTTCTCCGCACGATTTTCTCTCTCTTCCTTCGTCCCCTTTTCTGGAGCTTCTATCCCGATACGAGTTCGTATCACATATCATTCCGGTCAAGGATATTCATCCTACCCAAGACAGTAATGAAGAGAGTTACGTTATATCAACTTGTGGAAACTTTAATTTCTTTGGAGTAGTACGTAGCTATGAATATAACTATCAATCTATCATAGGGCCACTATTATGAAATTGAATTGGAATATAGCAAGAAAAAAGGATGTATTATAGATTAAATGGATCCATAATAGAATAATAGATACATTAAAGGGGCTGATTTCTAGAATTATATTCCTAAAGTGGATTCCTATCACTACTGGAGGGAAATGGTAAAAACCAGAGAAATGTTTAAACATATGCCGGTTAATAAGGACTTCTTTGTGAAGGATGGATACAAGTGGCTACAGGGTGGGGTGTTAAGCCAAAGTGGAAGGTGTGGATTAGGTATTTAATTTTCAGGTAATTCTTTTGTCTAAATAGGACTAAAAGATAATGACTTCTTTATCAACATAAGACCATATGTTTTAATTTTCCAATGTAGGACAATCAGTCATTATTTATTAGTCATTATTCAAGTAAATATCTACCATTACTGGACATTATTTCTCCCCCTATATATTATTAAGTCTTATTAAGGGAATAAAAAAATTTAAGTTCTACATTGAAAAATGACTTTTGTTTTAGTCTTATTTAGTGCAAATTTTTCTTTGAAAAATTCAACTTTCCATTTCATGATATTGGGTTAGAGGAGATGGAAGATGCAACTATGAAGATCAAGGGTAGAATGCAGAGATTGAAATACATATGGCAATATGGGCTGTGTGTGTACAATATAATATAACTAGTGACATTATTTTCTTCTTTATGTACAATTTCTCTACGTATAAGAGAGTGAAGTAGTTTGTAGGATATTGGTAATGGGAAGTTGTCTCCTTTTGGTTCAAAAAAAATTAAAATATAAAAGTTACACCATACTACGCAACATTTTTCAAGAAAAGTACTTGAAATATATACTTTTTTTCTTCCAAAAAAAATGTCACAATTCACTATTCAAAAATCACGTGAACTTTTGTTTGTTTATGTGTTTTCATTGATTATTTGATTAAATAAAATATTCTTGTCACATTTTGCTTGTTTTGTAATACTTTTGATGTAATCTCTATATATGTAGATTTTATTTTTTTATTATTATACTAATTTTAAATAAAACGAATCAAAAAAACTTATAATTTGACTTTATTTTGTATAAAATTACATTCTTTTTTAAGTGCTTTACACTACGAGAGTACGAGGTAGGAGAATTTCAACTTTACATCTCCCACTAGCTAAAAGTTACGGAGTATTAGTGTTTTCTATCGAGAATGTAAGTTTTTTTTTTTTTTGAATGCTCGATATAAGTTTAATTTAAGTATTTAACTCTACTTTTTTCAAATTAAATTGGATAAATTTCAATCCTCATTTATATTCGATTTGTGTAACATATTACTCGTAATATAACGAAATAAGTATTTAAAAGTCTCCTAAAAGATAAATCGTAGGGGTAACCAAGCATGGTATGGTATGATACGGAATCTAGCTTGTGCCGGTATGATACCAAATATTTCAGTTTGGTATGAGATTTTATGTCGTATCAATTCTGAATCTGAAATAATATCGGTTCAAGATGGTTCGATATCAGTTGAATCAGGACAAATACATACTGATACAATTTGATAACAATTGATCTTGTTGAATAATAAAAGTTTCATCTTTATATATAGGGATGCATAGAGAATCCTAATTAGAGTAGAATAAGTAATTATCTATACTATACTTAAAGCCAGGGGAATTTTTTCCCGCCCATACGTGATGCTAATATATGGAAACTGTTTAGTACTTTAATTCTCTTGCCTCAATACATGTGAAGCATATATGGATACTATTGAATGATATGTTTCGTGTGACTCCTTACATGGTAAGTATTACTTGCCATTATTTTTGGTTTAATTTCTATTAATTACTAATTAATATGTTTCCATTTTAATTTAATCAATGGTAAGTGTTGCAGTGCCATTCTTGGTTTCTATAAAAAAAATTAATAATAATAATAATTGCTAACCTAAGCAAACAATTTTATAATAATAAAAATATTATTATTATTATTATTATATAATAATAATAAATTTTCAAAATATTGTAAACTAAAAGGAATTAATTAGTTATACCTACAAAGTAATATGTCCTCTAATTTTGTAAACTAAATTTCCGTGAACCTAACTACACAGTTAAACAATTGTTTCCTTTTCAGTTTTTTTGTATAAATAGTGACAAATGTCGTGTTGAGAATAACATATCCCCTTATCGACATTATATTATATTATTTACGCTCTTTAATACAAATATTAGTAAATAATCATGGGTGTGTGGTTGACATTCGACAAAACTAATGCTACAAAATTATAGGTAATATAATATTTTAAATTAAATTCAGAAGGGAATATTTTAAAAAGAAGATTTTTTCACCTAAATGGTCTTCAATCACAAAAGGGAAGCGCTTTACATAAATAGGTAAGTTTTACATGCAACAGTGGCATGTATAAAAGACTCCCTCCGTCCACAAATAAACTTTACATTACGCGTTACGATGTTTGACTGAGGTTATTTTCAGATCATTTTATATGAAAAAATGGTGTAGAATTAAAAAATAAAAATTACATATTAAAAAATTATATCAAAAGATCTACAAAACTAGAGGTGACATGACTATATTATTTTATCAAATGGGTGACGAAAATAGGCCAACAAAGTGAATAAAATTTGACCCTGTGAATAGTGAACGTAAAGTTTATTTGTGGACGGAGGGAGTAATAAATATTTATGAATTATAATGTGCCGTGTATAATAAATTCAAATGCCGAGTAAAAGGTAATTATGGTAATTAAATTACCCATGTAATATATTTTCATTAATAGGGTAATTCCATACCTTAAAATTTTTAATGCCGTGTTATAAAAAGTATATTAATTATGGTACCGTGTTATAAAAAGTATAATTAACACGGAGGATAAAAAGTATAACTTTTAAATACCTTTTTACAAAAAGTATAAATATTACTCCCTCCGTTCTAAAACGTTCTTCCCACTTCCCCTTTTTTTCTTCCTAAAACTACCTTCCCATTAGAAAAAAAAAAGATGACAAATGACATTAATACCCTCATGTATTTACACCAATTATCTTCTAACTCTATATATTGAATGATTGTAAAAAAAAATCAAAAAATCTTTTTTAAGGAGGGTAAAATTTGAAGTCAAAGCCAAAAATTAAAAATGGGGAAAAGTCAAACTGAGAAGAACGTTTTAGGACGGAGGGAGTACTTTTTATACGGAGTACTTTTTATGATACCGTGTAAATAAAAGTATTCTCACACCAAATATTATTTGGTCCAACATTATATATTATAAATGAAATTTAAAGGTTTGGAAATGGAAATGATAGTGTGAAAAAATATCGATAAAAAATATCGGTGTTTTTGTTTTTAATTTGTACGTATTTTAAATAAGGCAATTTCATTATAAGCAACGTAATAATAATAATAATAATAATAATAATAATAATAATAATAATAATAATAATAATAAAGGTAGGTTCCTTTTACGTGATTACCATGTATAAAATATTACCGTCTTTGGAAAAAAACATGAAAGCATTGCCTTGAAAAAAAATATTATCATACCTTAAAGTATCGAAATTAAAATTACAGTTGTGTTTGCATTTATACTTTTTCGTTATTTTAAATAAAGTGATTTCTTTATGCACGACTTTGGTAAGAATGAATCATAATATGTGTAACTATTAATTTTTAAATTCCATTGAAGTTGTTTATATTATCTTTCCTTTTTTTACTTTATACGTATTTTAAATAAGGTAACTTCATTATAATCAATGTAATAATATTATTAAAAAAGGTATGTTTCTTTTTTGCGGGTACCATGTATAAAAAATTACTATCTTTAAAAAAAATGTTGCCTTGAACAAAAAATATTCTCACATCTTAAAGTATCCAAATTAAAATTACAGTTGTATTTCCATTTATACTTTTTAGGTATTTTAAATAAAGTGTTTTTCTTATATACGGTTTGGTAAGAAAGAATCATAAATACACGTTGATAATTAAAAATTTAAGTTAAAAAAGGAATGTTGAAATGGTAAGTAACACTAACCGTGTAATTTGGCCAAAAATATTTCATTGTAATTTTAAAAATAAAAATTTTGAAAAAGGAAAATAGAATAAGCCAAAAACTTTTCATAGTATATATGCGATCATTTGCAAGGATTTTTGTAATTAGTTTCTTTCAAGTGCACTTTTAAATATGGCCGTTGAAGAAAAAATTTAATTTAGTAACGTAAATATGACCCGTGCAACGCGCGGGTGTGATACTAGTTATAACAATAGAATGTGTAAGTAAATAATAATAATAATAATAATAACAATAATAATAATAATAATAATAATAATAATAATAATAATAATAATAATAATAATAATTTGTTTCTTACTCCCTCCGTCCCTGAAAATATTTCTCCTTTCTTTTTTCATCCGTCCCAAAAAACACTTCTCATTTCTATTAAAAAGTCACTTTTACCCCTTACTTTTTCATACCCTACCTATCACATCATACCTTTTTACTAATAATCTATCCATCAAATCATACTTTTATCTATCACATTAAAGGATATTTTTGGAAATCCAATACCAAAAATACACTCTCCTTAAACCCCTCTTCAAAATCAAAACTCCCATGTTTTCCGGGACGGAGGGAGTATTATTCTTATTATTTATTATATCCCTCAACAAGTTGATCATTATATTGGTAACAAGAAGTAATTTGAAGCACCAACACTCGAATGGAGTTGACATAATTAATTTCAAGACAACCGCTAGAAGTAGAGAGCTGGAGGTAGATTTTCGTTGTATGGCGAACAAGCTTGAGACTACATTTGCTGAATTCTTTTCTAGGGAGAGTGTTTGTTATTGGAGCGAGGGTGTAGAGTTTCTTTTTTCTCCCTGTGAGTCGTTATCTGCTTATTTATCGCTTTCCAAACTCTTCAACTCTAGACGGAAACACAAATAAATACAATTTTGTAGTTGATCATGCACACAATTAGTTTTGGGGAGAGAGAGCTAGAGAGAGAGAGAGAGATCAGAGAGAGAGATAAAGGACATCGGTTGTTACTTGTTAGGCACGCTCATAATTGTATGGATCAGAGAGAAAGAGAAGGATAAGGGACGACGGCTGTCAGGAACGCTCATCGGGATCAGTGGCGGCTGTTAAGCACATACACAAACTATTTTTTTAAAGAGGGAAAAAACCCTAGCTCCAATACCATGATACAATTTCATAATAATTGGTCTTATTAAATAAAAAGAGTTTCAATCCCAAGCCATATACTCCGTATATAGAATACATAGAGAATCTTAATTAGAATAGAATAATTAATTATAGTGACAAATCTAACAATATAATAGGAAACTAAAGTAAATAATACTTTATTTCCTACTCTCTCTATCCTAATTTAAATTGTCCGTTTCAATTTACGATGTTTGACTGAACTTATTTTCAAATCATTTTATATAAAAAATGTTAGAATAAAAGACCAACGCTAGAGGGG
>OOIL02000559.1:1659002-1708898 GCA_900332095.2 Cuscuta campestris
CTCCAACGGACCAAAACATTTAAGGGGTGATTGGCACAATTTGTGGGATTTGATTAAATTTGGATCTGCTGAAATTCACCCAGACAGCGCTGTCCTAGGCTTGGACATCGCTGTTCTAGGCTTGGTTTTTAAAAATTGGGAAGCAACGGTCATGCCAACAGCGATGTCCAATACCCCTACATCGCTGTTTTGGCTGTTGACTTCCAAACAAAGAAAGTTTTAGCCTTAAATTTCTTCCAACGGTCAGGTCCCTACATCGATGTTCATTACTTGAACATCGTTGTTTAGGTCTGACTTTTGAAGATGGAAGTTTGGCCTGACAACGCTGTTGCTGGGTCAACATCGCTGTCCAAAAACTTTCTGCCAATGCACTGTATTTTTGGCTTAGGTTGGACAGCGCTGTAGGGAAGCCTACATCGCTGTTCCAGAAGTTTTTGGAAATCCAACCTTGGCTCAACAGCGATGTCTAACATCCAACATCGCTGTTGGAAGACTTAACGCCAAACCATGGTTTTCAGCCACCCAAGCCAGACAGCGCTGTTGGTTTCACCAACATCGCTGTTGGGCTGGTTTAGCCAGACCCATGATTGGTTTAGTCAGCCGTTAGCCGATGTCAAAAATGTAAGTTCTCCAAAATAAAAACCAAGTATTGAAAATGTTTGTTTATTGTATTTTGCTAAGAAATCAAGTAAAACATTTTGAAAACCACGTCATTTAGTTGAAAACCACGGCTAGCTAAGTTTACGCCGTTTCGCATGGTTTTTACTAAACGACCAAAAACGAAAGGTGGTTTTTGAAGCGTTTTTGATGGAGAACTATTTAAACATGCCCAGAAGTAAAAACTAATCATTGAAAGTTGAAAACCACTTGGTTGGTTCGGACGCCAAAAACCAAAGCCGATAACCGAAAGCCGAACGCCGGTTTCCGAAGACCGAACGCCGGATGGATTGGTTTTTGGTTTGAGCGAACTCCAAGTGTTTTTAGGCAGTTTAAAACTTAAGAGAAACATTTTTGAATATGCAAAAGATATTTGATGAGAGAAGCCTAGAGAGCCAAGATTTGAAAGTTTGTGCCGGTCTTGATCACATTAAGACCGACTCAATAGAATTCTAATTCTTCGTTCTTGATTCTTGGTTCTTGGTTCTCAAATCATCATGCCATGTTCCTTCGCCTTGGTTTTGCTCACTTTAACCTTGTTATTGTCACAGCGGTTTCGCATTATCAAAACCTGTCATAAAACGAACACAGTTTAGTACGACGTAGGCGTACACCCGTGTTCCAACAAAAAATGGTGTAGAATTAAAAAAATAAAAATTACATATTAAAAAACTAGATCTAAAGATCTACAAAACTAGTGGTGACATGACTATATTTTTTTATCAAATGACTAACGAACAAAAATAGGAAAAGAAAGTAAGTAAAGTTTGACTATATGAATAGTAAACAGACAATTTAATTTGGGACGGAAGGAGTATTATTCTTATTATATCTAATATATACTACCTAGTATATAATTTAAAATGTAACAAAACCCTTTATTTTAGAAAAATAAAAATTACATTTAAATAAAGAAATATTATAAACTGAAATCACATAGTTAAATGCAAAAAATGTTTATGAAACTAGTATATATTTCACAAACTAAACAAAATAAGTGATAAAAAATAGTATTTCAAAAATTTGTTAATATATTTATATTTATTTAAAAAACTAAAACTCAAATTAAAGTATAATTTGCACATAATAAAATTTGAACCAAATGTTCAAAACAAATTTATTATATAATAAATAAATATAAATAGATTTATTTTCAGAACATATTTGTATATGTGTTCAGTTTGGGATTTTTGGTATGAGAAGTTACCTCGTATTGTTCCCAAATACCGTAACGGTCGTTTAGTTTGATACTGTTCTGTTCTTTGGCAGTACTTTTTCGGTTTGGTATTCTCAATATTTTTTGTAAATTTTGGGATCGCTTCAGTACGTGTTCAACCCAAATAAACTGAATAATTTGTTTTTGTATTAACACTCTCTGTATAATACTTTCTTCGTTCCCAATTGATATTTTCAGTTGCTATTACGATCTCTCCAAAAACTTAAATCCGTATGCATGTTTTCATGGATCACTTGATAAAACAAAGTATTTTTGTCATCTCTTGTTTTGTAGCTAGTACTTTCGATGTAGTTTTGAATCGTGTAATTTGTCATTTAATTTGTATACCAATTTATAAATAAAATAATGTTAAAAGAAATGGAATTATGCACCTTCTTCTGAATGGCAAGAATAAAATTTAGACTGAGGGAATATAACATTTATTTAATTGATGACCAAAGTTTATCTAATTAAAGTCGAAAAAAAGTTAAACTAAATATATACAGAGTGAGTGATTATGACCAATGTACCCCTCCATTTCTTTATCGACAAAACCCGCCACAATTTAATGACATTTTCTTAACTCTCAACTACCCAACACATCCTAGTCCCCCGTAATAATAATAACAGCAAGAAAATAAAAAAAAACACCATGCCTCATCAATTCCTTCTTAAATGTTTGTTTCGTTTTTTGTGTCAAACGTTTAACTAAATATATGTAAAAATGTATTATGAATTAAAATATAAAAATTATACTAAATCATTGGATCAAAATAAACTTTTAATGTATGCTTTTTAATAATTTTTTGCTATCATATTTTAAGAGATATTTTTAGTCAAATATTAGGCTCGAAAAGTGAATCGGACAGTTAAAAAGAAATAGAGAGATTATGTTAGAGTCTATCCAAATCGGAAGTTGTATAGAAAAGTTTTCGATATATAAGCTCTTCAGTTAAACTGAGTAATCGGTTGGATTCAATCTTTTAATTTGATTCGACCTAAGTGTCTTATAGTCTTGTCTAAGTGATCCCTACTTCATTCTAAATTCTATCAAGTGTATATCTAAGGAAGTAGTAACTAAGAAGCTACCATCGTACTATATATAATCCATTAGATGCAAAACCCTCATCCCATCACTTAAAAGGGAGAAAACTTCTTTTTTGTTTGTTTAGTGAAGGGAAGGAAAGTATTAATACACTAAGACATGGGAGGGGGATTAATGGCCAATGTGATAGAGAGGCTGAAGGAGAGGGCGGCGGGCGGCGGAGGCATCACGAACAACGGGGTGGGGGTTTTGATGAGCAATGAAAAACTTGGGCGTTATGGCCCGTTTGTCGTCGCGGGCTTGCTCCTTCTTCTCATACTCGTAATGTGCGGGTGTTGCTGTTGCGGTGGTGGCGTTTTTGGCCTCGGCGTCACCGGAGGGATCGCCGCCAAGGGGATGAAGAGGAAGCAAAGAAGAAGAAGCACTTCAAAGAAAGCCAATTGATTGGCTAGTACCAATACTTAATGAAATGGGAAGTTGGTGGTTGCAAATCTTTGATGTTTATTGTCCTTTGTTCTTGGCAATAGTTATATACTCCTCGTCTTAAAAATATTTTGTGTTTTAATTTTTTGGTCACTTTACCATAAATTATGAGAAAAATATATATAATTATAATATAAATTCAATATATATAATTGGGTTTATCTTAATACATGGACTGATGAACTACATTAAAAGATTAAATTCAAACGATTACTTAGTTCAATTCAAAAATTTATATACTCATTGTTTGCTTCTCAATTTCTCGATGTGAGATACTCTCTAACATCAACTTTTGGAATTTTTTTTACTTATCTACTTTTGAAGGCATATGAAGAATATATACTATAACAATTATATCCAAATTTATAATATAAGAACTCTCAAACATCTACAAATATGAATTTATTATCCGCATTTATTTTTGTACACCTTTAATTGGAAGACTTTTTTTCTTTTCAATTGAAGCATATATATATACAGTACACAGGCCACCATCTACATTATTGCTGCCACTAACACCGCCACGGCCAGCACTATCGCTGTCATCGCCACCACGATCTACCGCTCTTATGCCCATTTGTTACGGATGCCGCCTCCATCGCCTCATTTTCTGCTGTCAATGTCAGAATTTAATGCAATTGTCGCCACCATAATGCCATGTGGTCACTGTTAAGGGAGAAAGCTTTCAATTCCAATACAATTTCAACCAAAGCCCCAATGTCAAAGATGATAATGCATACTCACAAACCTGTCATTGCATAATGCCAAACATGTTATTGCATAATGACAAACATGTCAATATAAAATGTAAAAAAGAAAGTGAAATGTCAAGATTGCCAATATACAATGTCAAATTTCTTATTACTATCACCAAATTTTGCTGAAATTGGGAGCAAAATTTAAACACAACTAATAAAAAAACAATCAAACAAAAAAATTAAAAGGAAAAACAATTAAATGCAAAAATGAAAATAAAAAACCAAACCAAAATCAATGCCTAATGAAGATACAATTTTTCGGAGAAAAAAAGGATGAATGCAATTAGTTAGAAATATTTTTACTTCTACAATGTAGTCTCAATTATAGAGCATTTGGAAGCTAATTAAAAATCAAAATCATAGTCATCGCGACTGGCGGTAATCTCAGATCTAATGGATATAGGCGGTGTGACAGATCTGCAAGGGGGAGAGATAGATGCGGCGCTCCGCGGCGGATCTACAAGGGATGTTTCGTGACAGATCTACAAAGGAGGAAGCTGGTGCAGTGGTATTGTAAGGAGTGGGGCGGTGGTGATGTACTGCATGCACTTTGGGTGGATTTGATGGAGGCAACGCTTCAAAATGGTAAGGGTGGTGGCCAAAAATGAGAGAGGGAAGAGAGAGAGGCATGGTGGGGTGGCCGTAAGGAGATGGAACAAAGAGAGAAGAGATTAATTAGTAGAAATCATCCTAAATAAGACTAAAACATAGAGAAAAGTACCAAAATAGGACTTTCATATTTTTTTCCCCGGAATAGGACTTTGCACTGTGGTAATGTGACTTTGCATTGTGGTAATGTGACAGTGTACATGTACAAATTACTATAATTTCTTGGTAATATATATGACCATGTTTGGTAATGTAAGTCTTATTTCGAGAATAAAAATATGGAAGTCCTATTTTGGTATATTTTCAATGTTTTAGTCCTACTTTGGTCTTTCTCCCATTAATTAGAGATTTAATACTACTATTTATGAGGTTTTCTTTATTACTTACTCCGTAATTAATTACTCCTATTTAAAAGAGTTTAAGTTTGAGCTCCTATTTTGTGGATATGACATATGTTTTACTCCTTTTTATGAGATTTTCTTTTTTATTTAATTTGGGATCAAAACTTTACCAATTTTGACCGCAAAAAGTTAAAAGTGGACAAATGCTCCGGGATAAAGGAAGTAACATTTTGTGTCGTTGTGAACCATATGACGGTGTATTTCGTTTGGGTACAACTTGGATACATTTTTTGGTGTACTCTTAGCATGGTTGATTTTTGTTTACCTTAAATAGAAAGTAGGCAAATACTTTATGAAAGCCCAAAAAAATACTGGACCCATATTCTGGGTCAAAAGAAATTGAATCAAATCATCAATACATATTATTTGCATGAACTCAAAAAAAATATATAATAGTACAATGGAGCCTGTTTTTTAAGTGGAAAAGATGGGTACGAGACCATAAATATTAGAGTATAAGATACTCCGTATGTTGTTTTTTTTTTCAAAATAAGAAAAAAAAGACTACAAAAAAAAGTCTTTAAGAGTGATGAAAAAAGATTGAAAAAAGCTTTATGGGACAGCAACGTGATGATGATGATGATGAAAATAGTCACAATTCCAAGAAAAGAAAAGAAAATTACATAACGTCTCAATTAGTGTTTTTAGGAAGTACTAGTAAGAAAGAGGTAGTGATATTTAAGATCTTTGACTCAAATTATTTACTGGGTATATATTTTAAAAAAATATCAATCATTTACGAAAATATCAAAAAACATATGGTTAATCCTACGAATAATAATAAAGAAATTTTTTTATCGGACAGAAGAAATATTTATCTCTTTAATAGGAATTAGAAAGGTAAATAGGTATGAAACTCAATTTAGGACAATCCAAAAAAAATAACTCTATAGACACAAAAAGATTGTTATCTAACGTACGCGTGAAAGAAGAAATTAAAAACATTCGGAGTAAAAGATCATGTTTCTGCGTACGTATATCTAATTATGTCACAAACGAATTCTGCTTATGATTTTAAAAAAATTGAAATGTATAAACTTGGTATACTTTTTTTGGCATACAAATGGTTTAATGCACTCAACCATGCTTGACATACAAATTTGATGACGTACACAATCAAATCTTGTCACATAAGATTTCATCCAAAAGATAGTATTTAATTGCATTGTTTGGAGGAGGGAGGTGAAGCCTAAAGTGAAGTAGCTAGCTATGAAACATCACTTGTGAGAGAGCTAGGAACACAATGAACAACTTGGGAAATGTTTTGAACAAATTTGAAAATCCTAATAATGTTTCTAGGTCTGAATTATCTGTCGTGTTAGGTTGGATCATACCAATTTTCTTTACAGGATTTTTCTGGTGCTGTTGTTGCTGCTGTTGGTGTCGTCGCTTTTCAGGCATTAGCGCAGCGTTCATGGCCTTTAAATGGATGAAGAAGGAAACAAGGCAAAGAGGATTCCAATGAAACTTCAATAGATAATAGTATGAACTAAAGCTCCCAAATCTTGAATTTTGTTTGTATTTATCTTCTTTTTAAGACAAATATTTTTAATTTAATTTGCTCATGATCACTTCTTGGATCTCCTATGGTTATTTCTAGATTGTAGGATACGGTTTTTTATTATTAATTTATCTAATTAATTGATTATTGACCTACTAAATACCCTACAGTTATTTCTCTTTGTCCATTTAATTTGCTCATGATCACTTCTTGGATCTCCTATGGTTATTTCTCTTTGTCCATTTTGTTTCTTTACAGATACTAATCACGTTGTCAAACTATTTTCTCTTTCCTTGCATATTTTCATCGATAATTTGATTAAATATCAATCATATATACTTTTATGTTTTTATTCCTTAAATAAGAATGTTGGCATTGTGCAGTGACTATTTGACATATTGCATTGGCATTTCAATATTCTCTAACATTATATGAATATCATTCACTAGCATCATGCTTTTATTTTGGTATATGGAGTATGTTTTAGTCCTAGTTAGGTACATAGCATTTTTTCCATCATTTGTATTGATTTTCTCCAAATGTCTCTCTAATGAAAGCGGTGGGTTATAAAAGGCAAGTAGGGTAATAGAGAACAATAGGGTAGAGGTACTTTAGATCAAAGCAAAAGGTGTAAGGTGAATGTACACGCTAGTCTCACCACGGACGACACCAAGTTCACAACCGGCATGCCTTGTTGACAACAACAATGACTATGACGGTATGTTTTTGGTGATGTCAAACTTTGGTATCAAACAATGAGGTTAAATTAGCATTTTCCTTCAAGAGGGTGTTATAGAAATAAATATACACCACAAGGACTCTACAATGTGAGTGAGTGTGAACCAGATAAAAGTCAACACTTAACAAACCAAATCTAGGGATGCGAACACATTGGCTTAGCCAAGATCTATAAAGTCTGATTTTGGGGTGAATCAGAAAAACTAATTCATTCATATTATGAAACATTTTTTTGTTCACTCCGGCCTTACATGCAAACTCATTTTAGGACTACGAAATGTGAAATATTAGTGTCGACCCGGTGTTGCAGCTAAAATATTGAGCCGATATAAACAAAAGTTCAAATTAATTGCCACCAATGTAAGCATTAAGTACATTGTACCGTGGCAGCAGCAGAGATTTTTTTGTGTCCCTTTTGAGATGATTTGCCAGCTTTTTTTGATTTAGTAGAAACATTAACAGCTGAGGAAAGATGAGCTTCATCCAAAGATTTTATTGATGAAGTAGCACTAGAAGTGGAAGATTGAGCTGATTCATCCACAGATTTTTCTGATTTAGTGCAGCTATCAGTGGAAGAAAGAGTTGATTCATCCACAGATTTCTTCTTAGTTTTTGCAGCAGATCTATTCTTAAGAGCTCTTGTTACATTCCACTTTTTGTTATCAAATTTGTGGCCATTGAGCACTTCCACTGACCACGCCGCATCATCAGCATCCTTAAAGTGGACAAATCCGAAACACCTCGATTTTCCATCTCCATCTTTCGGAATAATAATCTTGGAGATCGTTCCACCAAAACAACTAAAAACATTCCTAAGATCATCCTCAGTTGTGGCTTCTGATAGGTTCCCCACATAGACCTTATTGGGGAAGAAATCTATATTTTCTCCGGCCACGGCTCTTTCTTGCTTGCGAATCGAAGATTTGGTAGGCCGTTGATGAACCGGGTTCGCTCCATCACTGGCGCTCCCAGCTTGTTGAGCCTGAACCTGCACGTGTGCCGTTGAATTCAAATCCTACAAAAACATTGTTGAAATACTTCTTAGAATTTGTGGGATTTTTTTTCTTTTAGCAAGAGCTTTTTTTAGTGTGAGACAATTGATAAACATTATGCACACTTCATTTTCTAAGCATTCCCACTTTATAGCATCATTTCTTAGGGAAAATTGAAAGAATGTTTTCAAATGCCTTCCCTCATTCAGCTTGATCTTCACCATATTTTTCTTATTTGGAATTTCACTCTAACAAACTAGACAGCAAATCACCGAGAGCTTCACCACATTGCAATAAAAATAATACAGAGAACTATTTTTTCTGTGTAACCCATGAAAGCAATTACCTTAATAGTAGTTCCATGTTGCTGTTTGATTGCGTTTGGAGCTTCTCTCAGTTTGATTGCACTCGTACTGCAAGAAGGTAATGGTTCAAGTTTCGTATTCTTGCCATTGTAATCACCAAACTCAGAATGATTGTGATTTATGCATCCACCATCTATGCCTCTGTGGTCACCCTTCTGGTTAAAGAATCCATCATCTATACCCTCACAATTACCTTGTTTAGGTTTAGAAGATTCATGGTTTACACCTTTACGGCCTCCATAGTTGTTATTAAAGTGCTTCTGGTCTTTGCCTCCATGACCTCCACGACTTCCATGGTTGTTTAAAAGTTCATTATTATCCATACTTCCACAGCTAGCATGCTTGTTAGTGGGTTCACCACCTTTGCCTCCTTGATTGTTTTTAATGCGTCCACCATTTCTGCATCCACGAACTCTACGGGAGGAGTTTCCTTTGGAACCTATATTGGAGACAGAACAGTTGTTGGAATCTCCAAGCTCTTTCCCAATTCCATCTTCAAAGAGGTTATTATCATCTCTACCTCCACTAGAGGAATCCCCACTGCACCACTCCTTAAAGCCAAAATTGTTGTTGAAATCTCCAAACTCTTCGCTTGTTCTATTTGCCTCCATAACCTACAAGAGTTATTACTAATTTACAACCATGAACCTTCAATTTATGTTCATCCAACCAATTATAGTTAAGCAATTCATTTAGTCTACATAGAGCACCTTTAGAAAAGGTTATTTGCCCTAAACGCGTGAATCTTGGTTAAATTTTCTGAGTTTGTGAATTACATCTCAGCTAAATAAGTCAAAAACTATTTATTTTCCTCATTGTGATTACTGGTAACCAGAATAAGCTTAATTAGGCTTCCAAACGGGCTCTAAGATCCTCTAACACTAGCCACAATATGATCAAATTTCTTAGGAAAACTCCAATATTTTTTCAGGAATCTTTTTTCTAACAGAACTTCACCATATTCTTTTATTTGATTAACAATCTCCATCATAATTCATGTTCAACAAGTAACTATTCAGAAGTGTAAACACAATTTGGAATCATTAGCCTAAAAATCATGAAGCTTCACTGGAAGTTCATACCTTGGCATTACATTGATATCCCTGGTCTAGTGCATCCCAAGTAGTTTCTTTTGATTCAGTTGCATCAGCTGGGCAAGACCGAACTGATTCATCCTCAAGTTTCTTTGGGTTGGATTGCTCTTCATTACCATTGTACTTCTTTTGCAGTGCATCCCAAGCTTCTTTTGATTTCTGGGCATTAGCAATGCAAGAGAAAACAGATTTATCTAGAGCTTGTTGGATAAAAAACAAAGCAGTGGCATCCTTCTTCCGCAAATATAGTAATTCCTCAACAGTAAGTTCTTCTTCATCATAGCCTCCTTCCACCAAATCCCAAAGATCTTGGGACATAAACATAGTCTTCATCATGATGCTCCATATCTCGTATCCACTCCCATTGAATGGCGGAATTCTACTCAACAAGAACCTTGACATTTTTTTTCATTTTACACAGCAAAAAAGGTTAACACACGTAAACCAAAACTCAATGCAATTACTCTATAACACTAAGGGTTGGTGGCTAGATAAATTCCTTCCAACTTTTTCTATGATTAGGTTTTCAAAAGTGCAATTACTCAAAGTAAGAAAGAATTCATTGCGATTTATAGATGCTGTACTTATGAATCTGAAATTCCGCATGAAAAGAAACGATAGAAGTTCGGATCATACCCAATATCCGCAGTATTTACTTTGGTTTCAGCTTCAACTTTTGACCCCCGGTTGAAGAATCTCAACTGCTCTGCGGCTCCGGCTATGTCAGCCATTTCTTGCTCTTTAAACCTGCAACGAATTAGCGATGAACATGGATATGGATATGATGCCGAGCGCAAAAGAGTTCATTTAATTGTAACGATTGAGTTGCAGGAGTCGATGAACCTTTGATAGTGGTCAGTGTCTCGAGATTTTTAGGCGGAAACAGAGATCCTAATCCCTATGTGGGTTTTATATTTTAGCTGCAATTATTCTGTCCGTCGAAGAAACCCTATGCTCTTCTTCATGAAGAGACTTCTCGTATTCACTCCCCAAAAGGTGAAATCGCTCACCGGGCGCTCCTCACTCCGACCCGACGGGATCGGGATTGTAAGTAAGAGGAGGTAAATAAAGGTGACCAAGTACAACACTTAGCTATTAGCTAGACCACATCCTCACAACGGTCGCTGCCAGGTTTTGATCCTTGGTCATTCTCCAAACTTCACCAAGTGCTTGCCACAATATTCTGTCCGTCGAAGAAACCCTATGCTCTTCTTCATGAAGAGACTTCTCGTATTCACTTTTTCAAAGAGAGGGAGGAAGAAACCCTATTCTCCAAATGGGAATCACAATGAATCGAATTTGAATAGGGTTGATGTTGGTTGTAATTTCTAAAGGTGTGTTTGGGAATAATGTTAGAGATTAGCGTAAGTGTTGGATAAAATTTTAATGGTGGAGATTGCTTTGAAAACCCTAATGCTAAACGCTGCCAGTAGATAGCCTTTTCAAAACGCTAATGCTATTCCCAAACAGGCCCTAAATGATCAACTGAATGTGTTGTGTGATCGTTAAAAAAAATCTAGTAAAATTAATTGTTTACAAGTAACTATTTCAAAATTTAAAACTAAAAATTGTATATATACATGTAGCAGACACATTTTATTTGTAACAAAATAAAAGTGATGAATACCCTAGACATGAGGGCATTCGATCTTTGCATAGTGTTAGTTAAGGCGGTACAACCTATAAGACCAACCCATTAATCGTGCACTGATTAGTTATTTGAGCGATCCAGTTTATTGGACCAGCCGATTAGTTTTTATATAAGGTTTGAATCTAAACTTTAACTTTAAATTCTCTTATTTATACATCCTCTTAGAGAGGGGAGGAGAACACATTCATTACACACACATTCATTCAGTATCCTAGACCCAAGTTTCCATCAAAAAGCCATTTTTGTTTTTTAATTTTTCTCCATATAAAAATTAAATTTTTAATATATTGAATTAAACTTTTATATGAGTCCTAAAACATTAATAATATAGAAATTTTTAGTAAGGTACGATAAGATAGTTGAATGAAACAATATCAATAATGTGAGTTTATTTACCACTAAGCCAAATTTAGAAGGAACAAGTACATTTTTTATTTTTTCTATTTTTATTTTTATTTTTTGTTTTCTCATTTCATTTTTTTATATTTTAATTTTTTAATTTTAAAACTTAAATTTCTTAATTTTATTTTTAAAATTTTTATTTCTACTTTTTTTACATAAATAAATAAATATTTATAAAGAAAAATCATACAAAAAATTTATTTTTCCTAATAGAAGCCCAAAAGCTACTCTTAATGACATTTTAGGTTTTTGGCTTTTCAAACCAAACAGCTAAGTGAAAAAAGTCAATTGTCAACTAATGATTTTGGTTGTTTAATTAGTCAAAACAAGTCAAAGAAATCAAAAGCCAATTGAAAAGTCATTTTTCAAAGACACCTTAAGAGCATTTTCAATGTGCCACAACTTCTACAGCATCAACATTCCACTAACTTTCAGTCCCACCTCAAAATCTTGCAATGCTATCGCCCTGAAAACCTGTCTCTCTATTTTTTATATTATTCATCATTTTTAATTTAATTTTTTTTGACATAATACATATAATTAAAATAAAAATGCTAATATTGACACTCTTTATTAAAAAACATCAAGATAAAAAATGAAATACACCAAATATAATTAAATTTTAAAAAAAACGAAAAACATTGAAATAAAAGACGAAATAAATGAAAAAATTAGTGTTACAATAAATTATTGTTGCACCTTCAAATTTCTGCGATCAAATCATCTTGGAGGGTAGCACGATTTCGTTCATCTCGCAAACATGCAATCCAATTTGCAAAATCTTGTAATTCAGAAGGTGACCCTTGAGTCGTTAGACCTTGGCAAACAGTGGCCCTAGAGGTGGATGCGAACCCCTTATATATAAAATGATTGTGTTGGCTCCTTCGTCTTCAACTATCATGTTATGCAATACAATACATGCAAACTTGATGTTTGAGAAGACTGAGATGAACGATTGGCACCAGGGTGTGTGGGGCCTTACACCATCGCCCCCCGCGATTGGAACACTCGGAAGGCACGTTTCACATCTTTCAGTGTCGATTTTTGTTTATGCGTGAACAATGCCCTCTTTGGATTTGTCGGACACATGATTATTTTCACAAACACAAGCCAACGTGGATAGATCTCATCCACCAAATAGAATGTGCAAATTTTGGTTCCTGATATTCTAAGTTGTGTACATGAACTTTTTTTGTATCTCTTTTAGCAATCATGTTCCCCAACATATTTTTCAAACTAAAAAACATAAGTTTGAAGGAAAACATAAATCATTGTAAAAGGATGTTTACTTTTTAATATAAAATAGGTCTAACATGTTTTTTTTATATTTTCGATACAAAAAACATCGAATTTGAAAGACACATTGGTTACGAGTATATTTCGGGTCTATTCGTTAGGGTTGAAAAAAAGTTTGATGTTGGAAAAAATTGGAAGAAACTGGAGAAACTAGAAAAAACTGAAAAGAATTAGAAGAAAATGAAAAAATGAAAAAAAGAATTGGAAGAAACTAGAAGAAAAATTAAATGAAATTAGAAAATTTTGAAAAATTGAAAAATCTAAAAAAAACTTTAAAAATTGTCATTATTATCAATTTATTGTTATAATTTATTATTATTGGTATTATTAGTATTGTTATAAAATTTATAATCTTATTATTTTAATTAATTTCTTTAAAATTAAAAAAGTTATCACTTTTTATACAAAAAAAAATCTACTTTAGCAAATTCTATTTGTATTAAGTTATTAACCCAGTCTTCTTCTGCTGACAAGAGTGGAAGCCGCTTCTTCCTCTTTGGTTCTTCGCCGCCATCATCCCCGTCGTCCTCCTTCTCCTTCCTGGTGCATCGCAAATCAGGCGAGAGACCAGAGGCAACGGCGATTCTGCACGCAAGATTTTACTTCGTCAATTGGGTCGAGGTGGGTGTGGTTTAGAATTGATTCCTAAATTAGGGTTCGTTCAATATACTTTGAATTTGTGAATTTCATTATTGGATTGTTTTGATTATTGGATGGTTAAATTGATTATGTTGAATATAGGATTTCGGAAATTGGAAATAGAATTGGATTTGGTAATCCGGATTATAGTTTGGGTTTGGGGCTGTTCCGTTTTCTCCTCCTAGGTTCTGCCTTGCTCTGTCTAGTCGTTTTCTCTTTCTTTTCTCTCTGTTCTCCTCCATGACTTTCTGCTAGCAAGCCGTTCCTGCTGCCCGGACGCTACCACCTCGATTTGAGGGTGGTCTATTGTGTCAAGGGGTTGCTACCGGTCGCACCGTTATTTTAATTTTCATCTCCTCCATCTCAGTTCCTCATTCAGTCATTCGCATTCTTGCGACTGCCAGGCTGCAACCCTAATCGTCGGTGCCAATCAAAAGAAGCTTCGCGTAACCCTAATCGCCGGAGCCATTCTTTCAAACGGATTGCAGCTTTGCATCGTCTCAGGTTGAATTTTGCACTGTCGTTGTTGTCTTGCTGTTGTGTTTTTTACTCTGTTATAGAACTGAATTTTAGGAAAAGTTTTCTCTCAAAAGCCATGGATTCTTGCTCTGGTATCTCTTTTCTCTTAGAATATCAGTAACCAAACTTTGCAAATTTGCTTTACACACAAATCACGCTTAGAGATTTACACGAACTCGATGCCAATCATACGCAGACATTGAAATTGAATTACTCACTTACACCACTAACCGGCAGTTCGTTTATGAAATTTCTCAAAAATGCAATCTTTAACAATAAAATAGGGGAAAAAATAAATGTGTCTGTATTGAGATTACAACCATCCATGTTTGGGTAACCCTACATTTGACATCACCTTTGATATCATAATTTTTCATGTTGAGATAACAACCATGTGGGGGGAACCACACATTTGACACCACCTTTGAAATCATTGTGTCTCATAGACACACAGAGATAGTTCCACGATGTCTCTTAGACACTATGGTATCAAGGGTTGTGTCAAATGTGGGGATTCCTAGATCTTTTGTTGAGATAATAAGGGATAAAAAAGAAACGTTTTTTTTGGTTTTAACCAAACCAGACTTGAAACATCTTGGACCATCCCGGACCACATTGGAGTCAATCAGATCCGGTTTCAGTCTGCCACTCTGTAAGATTCTGGTTTTCTGGTTCCAGTCCATTCCAGTCCGGTTTTGGATGGTGTGCACCCCTAAATTATGAGCTATGCTCTATGTAAACATATTTATACCATAATTCAAATTTTAAATGGTGTAGAAAAATTTAGTTTGTATAGTACTAATAAGATTTATCCGTGTTATTGAAAATTTACACTTGCCAATTTTTTTACAAATCATTTTAATGAAAAAAGTAATCATTTCTAGTTGCATAACATGGGATTGTAGGGAACATAATAGAAAGAGTCATGCTACTTTACTACCATTTTTTACATCACTTCTCACACCATGTTCAAAATTTGAAATTTTTGCATAGTTCAAAAATGAAGTTGTTGTAAGAAGTGATGCATATGTATACTCCCTTCGTCTTACAACTAATTTGACGGGTTAATTTCATTAAATTTATGTTAAGTAAAAATTTATGTTTAAAATTTATTTAGGAAAGAGAAATTTTAAGAGCGTAATATGCCAGAAAAAAAAGTTAAGTGTGGAGTATAAAATTTATTTTTGAATAGAAAAAAAAGAAATTTCAAAATTAATTGCGGAACAAAATGAATATTTTATGGTAGCTCAATGCTGGGAAAAACGAGTATAAAGTGAGACAAGTTTGAAACATGTGCCCAAGCTCTTTTTTTTTTTTTTGTAACTTCATCTGCTCATATGTAATCTTTCAATTTTGAATGTTTGAACTAAGTTATTTTTCAATTTGATCTACTTGTGTAAAATTAAGAAATACTCCGTAAAATGTTTATACATGTGTGTGTGTGTGTGTATTCTAAAACTACATCACAATCTTTATGCAATTTTTTTTACTATTTAATTTCAACAAAGGAATAAATATAGAGTATATTTGTGTAACTCAATTTCTCCCTTTACCTCATTGCAGACTAGGGCTCGTAGAAAGGAAAAAAACTAGAGATCGACACAGAGGGATAAAATACAGGAGCTCATGTAGGGTTTTGATTTTTTTTCCTTTGCTTTCTTCCTCAAAATTCCTTCCATTGTATGAAGTCCCCAGATTCTTAAGAATTTGTCCCAGGGTTTTTATTAGCAAGTTTTGTACAGTTTGTCAGTGCAATATTTTTGTGGATCGATAGCTACTGGCGAGCTCCTCCTCAAGCTCGTCAAAATCTGCCATGGTTTTGTTATCAAAACCTCCGTTTTTTCTCATTGCATTCTCCCTTTACATAGTCGTGCTCTGTTTGCCAACGCCAACAGCCGACCTTGGTGAGTCGAGCAACAACCCACCCCTCTGGTCTTCCGATCGAGACAACAATGCCATTTGCCATATTCAGAATTCTCAGTTTGCCTGTCCAATCAACTGTTTCCGACCTGACCCGGTTTGTGGTGTCAATGGTGTGACCTATTGGTGCGGTTGTGCCGATGCACATTGCGATGGCGTGGAGGTGGTAATGTTAGGGTTTTGTGACGTGGTGAATGGCAAATCAGGTCCCATCTCGGGTCAGGCCCTTTTGCTGGTCCACATTATTTGGCTCATTGTACTTGGGATTTTCGTGCTCCTTGGGCTTCTCTGATGCAATGAGGTTTTCCATTCTTTTGTGTTTCCAATTTACTGATTCACCACTTTACCTTTCACATGAGACTGTAGACTTTTGCACATCATTGATTCATCTGTATATGTTTCTTTGTAAAAGAAGGTCTTACTTTCCATATCTGGCTTCTAGATTCATAGATTATTCCTGGTCTTACTCTTGACTTGCGACTGAATCTGATCTTGTTGGATTCAACAACTGACTTTTTGTTCTCTAGTTTGAATTTGTCTATTGGCTGTGAGTTCTTTCTTGTGTTTAAATATTAATTTTGATTTTCCATAATCTTAGGTTTATTCCCCACATTAGAGAACAATGAACCAGGCGGTGCAGAAGAATACTTTGTACGTAGGTACGTTACTCCTTTCCGGTAGATTGTACTCCCTCCATCCCAAATTAAATGTCCACTTTGACCGGAGATGGAATTAAGAAAATTATTAAAAATGAAAGATGTGTGGTTGAAATTGATTTGAAAGAGAAAAGAAATGGCCTTTTATTTTGGGACATATGAAAAGAGAAAGTGAGGTACTTATTTTGGGAGGGTGACTATATGAGCATTGAGTAAGTATATGTATTGGTTTGAACACTGTACAACCATACATTTCTGCTTGTCAGGTGGATTGGCAGAGGAAGTGAATGAGGGGATCCTGCATGCTGCTTTCATACCATTTGGAGACATCAAGGATGTGAAGACGCCTTTGGACCAGGCAACACAGAAGCACCGATCTTTTGGATTCGTCACTTTTCTGGAGAGGGAGGATGCAGCCTCTGCCATGGATAATATGGACGGCGCAGAGCTCTATGGCCGAGTCCTCACAGTCAATTATGCTCTCCCCGAGCGCATCAAGGGTGGTGAACAGGGCTGGGCTGCCCAACCTAGTAAGCATCTGCAACCATTTCTCCTTTCTATTTTTCCTAGTTACAAGTATATCTTTTTAATTATCTTTAAATAAAGTTTCATTAGTAAATCTAACCATGGAACGTGGTGATAGCTAGTATGTGGCGCATGTCCTTCCTCTTTAGATGCTGTTTGATGGAGTTATCTAACTGTTCAGACTTCAGAGTTTTGTTGGTCATTGAGTTGCTTTAGAGGGGATATTTCAAAGTTAAAATAAGCTGCTTTGGGGACTAGCTGGATTTCAGAGGCCTTTTTAGTGATGACCAATATCTAATATGGCTCATTCTAGATCAATTGCACATTTAAAATTCCTCTGGCCGATTCAAGGAAACCAAAGAAAAGTTAAATGGGTCATGCTATAGTCACACCATGGGTGACACCAATCATGGGTGGGTGACATAGTTACACTATGTTTGGTTCAAGGAATTTGGGAAGGAAAAGAAAAGATAATGGTTTTCTCTCATTTTCCTCACCAAACCGAAAGGAATTTGGTTTTCCATTCTTAGTACATTTTGTCTTCTCATTTTCTTTCCCTTTCATTCTTCTTTTTTTCCCTCCCTAACCAAACAAGAAAAAAAATTCCATCTCATTTTCTTTTCTTTTTCCTTTCAAATTCCTTGAACCAAACATAGTGTTAGTGTCTCACACTGTGTGATTGTCTTTGATGGTGTCAGCCTTGATGTCATCATTGAGGTTGAAATAGCATCTTCCAAGTTAGTATACTGAATACCCCTTAGAAGCATATAGGAGATCCTATCTTTGAGAAAGCTTGTAATCTGTGGTTACCCACCATGCAAGATTTCCTGCCTTGATGTGCTGCTCTTATTGTAACCTGATGTGGTGTCCGGGGTGGATGTGAGGGTAGCATCTTTCTATTTGCCTTTGGAACATAAATTACTTTTCTCATATCTCATGGTTAGCATTGCAATAGGAAATTAGTTGCCTCATCTATAAAGTAATGGGACAGGATCCAAAGCAAGTTACACAAGGTATTAACTCTTCACTTTTATTTCTAGGAATATTTCTTTTATCCTGGTGTGGTTTTTGGCTTCATTTGTTTACAATTTAATGAAATCCTAATCCAAAACCACTTCGGCAAAATAAAAACCATATTATGTCTTTTTCCACAAAATGGAGTTGGCTATCACAAGGGTAACCCACTTATCACAAACTTAAAAACTTACTGATCATGTGAGACTGACTGAGGAGTGGTTGATGAGTTGATGTTTGGTGATTGATTCATTGGTGATGGTTTTGCAATCTTGATTCCTTTTGATTTCACTTTTACTCAAACATGCTGATGAAGATGTTTGATTCATAGGTGTAAAGGTTGTTTAGTGTTGAATATGGTTTTTTAATCTTGCACTTATGTATTTGAGCCTTGGAAAAAACCTCTCTACTCCCAAGTAGGGTAAGGTCTGCATACACTCACTCCCTCCAGATCCTACTTTTTGTTGGATTCTACTAGATTTGTTGTTTGTGGGGAAAATCTTAGTCATACATTAACTAATTAATATGCTATGATGACTTCAGTTTGGGCGGATGCCGACACATGGTTTGAGAGACAACAACAAGAGGAGGAAATGCAGAAACTCCAAGCAGAGAACATGGCTGAAATGAAGGCCGCAGAGGAATTACACCGGAAGAAAATGGCAGAGGAGAGGGAAGGTGAGAAGGAGGATGGAGATGTCGTCAATGATGATCCGATGGCACAAGCCGAAGCAGAGGTTTTAAAAGACAATGCATTGGGCTCTTCTTAGCCGCGCTACCAATTTTTGTTTTCAGTGATTGTTATGTTTTCGGGTTTGTGAAAAAGATTCTAGTGTGGCTAGTAGATCTAATGCCGATTAGAGTATTGTGTGTTCGACATTGATCCTTGTGTGGGCATTCATGTGGTGCCATGTCAAGGGCTTGGGTCTAGGGTTACCCTCCAAATGTGAGGATACCAAGTGTGAAAGCCAAAGAAAAGAGAAAAAAGAATTGTAGTTTAACACTATCTCCCTCCTCAGGTTTCCCATCTCTGCATGAATTGGCCTGGCCATTGAAAGCATTACTGGCATGACTTCATATTACATTCATTTTGTCCATGGTACGTGTAAATGCTTCATGCAACATATGGTTGTTAGCTTTGTACATTGTCTCTTTTTGTATCTCTTTTGGCATGTAAGTTACACCCCCTTCAAGAGAGAGACGAGAGACTCATCAATCATGTTTCCCAACATATTTTCGATACCAAAAAACATTGAATTTTAAGGACAACTTATTTCATTGTAAAAGGATGTCTATTTTTTTAATATAAAATGGGTCTAAAGTTTTCTTTAAGCTTTTATTTTTTAAATTTACGTATGTCAAACTCATATAAGCTAAATGTCGTTTAAGATATCAAAACACATATATTTCAATTTTTTTTGTAATTGTACTCCGTATTCACTTTGCAGTCATATTTTTTTCTATTTTTATGTCGGTATTGAAATCTTAAATTTCTATCATTTACTTAACTTAGCTGCTTTGAGTTTAATTTTGGATAAGAAACTTAAATTTTAGGTTATTGTTTATTTTGGACGCTTCGAACTCCACAGTCAAAATGCATTGTACACGTTTTTTCTTCTGTTTAATGCATTTAATCCATATATATATATATATATATATATATATATCAAAATCAAATAAGTCAAGCAAGAATTATAACAGCATTAGCAGGAATGGTCTAAAAAACTCATCCATATACTTGTTGCCTCGTTGGGACCTGAGACGATCCTGATATGACTCGGTCCAATTGACAACAACAGATCCAATGAAATCACACAAGAAATAGTCTCGAGGGGTATGGACGCAGACCTCACCCCTACCTGGAGAGACTTTCCAAGAGACCCCGCCGGCTCAAGCGAGACCCAAAATCGACCGAATGGGACAAAAATGAATACAATGCAAACACATATTCTCTTATCTTACAAATGGAAATGCTACATGTATACAACAAGATTTTAGTTCATGAGTTGTGTTTCCATGATTCTAAGGTCCACAAGTGAAATGCTGACTTTCTCACACTTTGTATGGGCTTACAAGTTGATCTTTTCTGTTTTGCAAAAAGCCCAATTCTATCATAGTGATCATGTACTAAGGTGCATAAAATGAGTATGATCAAGGACCACATAAGACTTTCTTTGCCTTAATTGAATAAAAAAACGTACATTCGAAATTGATTCGACCTAGAGCCTTAAAATAGTTCTCAGTGTGTCACAAAGGTTTTGAATGGTCTGTTGTTCTTGTGTAGCTTGCATTTCTTGGAGAGGCATCTCTTCATAGCACCTGAGATTATAATGAGAGTTCAAGGGATCAGTAATTTCAATAACTAACAAAAGAATGAGGGGGGAGGGGCAAAACTTTTGCTCTATGATTCGAAAACGTTTTCCCGATTTTCTTGTGTTTGGATGCAGAAAACCTTTTCCTGGAAGAATATTTTCCCCGGATCCTTTGCATCCAAAAGGGAAATTTACTCTCCTCAACCTCTTGGATCATTTCTTTTATGGTGAAACACTAACACCATGTTTGGTTCAAGGAATTCGAAAGGAAAGAAAAGAAAATGGTTTTTCCTCACTTTCCTCACCAAAATGTAAGGAATTTGGTTTTCTCTCCTCTTAATATATTTTGCTTTATTATTTTTTTTCCTTTTAATATTCTTTTCCTCTAACCAAACGAGAGAAATGTTTTCTTTCTCATTTTTTTTCCTTTTCTCTCAAATTCCTTGAACCAAACATTGTGTAAAGCATACAATTTCTGTGAAACGCTGAGTAAATGAGTCAAAGGTCATTCATACATCCTGTGATAGGCCAATGCCTGTGTGAGATTCATTAGCGAAGGACTGGAGGTTAATCTCCTGTATAAACTCGGAGGAAGTGGAACCTGTGACCAATTGTGTAATGTCATTAGGAAGCTGACAATGAGGGTAAAACAGGGAAGGAAAGAAACAAACAGACAAAGAAATAAAGAACCTCATTTTGTCTAGTTCGGCCCTTCCTTAACTGAGCATCACCGGTTAAGAGTTCCTGAACTGCATCCACGCCTATGTTCCCACTAGCATCTCGTTGCCAACCACCGAGCACATTTTCAGACAACAGTGCAACAGGTGAAATATCAGTTGCCCTCAGAAAGGGAATTGGTACTGTGTTACCAGCAGAGTATATTGACCAGAGCTAGCGGCACAAACAAAGTAATATAAGCATAATGAAACGGTCCCAAGCAAATGCAAAATTACAAAATTGGGAGAGGGGGGGAGGGGGGTACCTTATCCATAGCTTTCCTATTGACTGTTTCATTCTTCACTGGACCTCCGCTTCGCGTGAAGTTTCCTTTCAGATCATGATCAGGGGAAGGAATGATTGCAGGCGGACTTGTTTGAACGTGTATATGTTGAGGTGTCCCTATAGGGGAGCTAACATTAATCTCGTTTTGCGTCCTGGTTTGATCAATTATTCACATTAGATAAATTTTCCACCTCCACCTTCCTTTTACACTTAATATCTCATTATTTCAATTAGGGGGAACCTTTGATACCAGTAATGTGTTACTTCCTTCATATTAAACAATTTTTCAGAATAGTCATGAGATTCAAATAGTAGCGGGCTAGTGGCTGATTAAATTAAGGTTATATTTTCTGCATGGGCATAAATATAGATGCTGGACCATAAAATATTTGGTGGTAAGCTTTATCGGACTATGCAAACCACCCCTTTTAGTGGGTAGCATCAATGAAAAGAGAAACTACCAAGGTTCAGGTTCTTCACGACCAGGGGTACAAGCACTTTCACCATTCCTGAGAGTAGCTGATGGCTCAGCATTTGTATGTGGAAGGTGAGTAGCTGTCTTGTGTATGTCAACTCCATCTCGGATTATCATGGTCCCAAACTCACCTGATAAAAGAGCCCCACGGACCAAAAAAAGATTTATTTTTACTCAGAAAAATATGTATTTCCAAGAAGGTAGAACAAGCTTCTTGAGTAAACTTGCTTGCAAGATCAAAAGTTTAGCATAAAGGACAGAAAACATTTCATAACAAATCAGACAAGAATCCAGAGATCAGCTTGGTGACATATCCAAAATGTTTGACTGCATTAACCTAGGGAATAAGGTCAAATGTTTAACAATAGGAGATGCCATATTTAACAGAATGAAGTGAGTTTTTTTACCATCTCCAGTAGGCTCCACCAAGCGTTGAGAACCGGTTGCAGGTGACACTCCATAACCAACATTAGCTTTAGAGGGAACAGTATCACCGAATTCTTCATTTATTTTTATGCCACCTAATACCTGCAGCAGCACAAAAATGGAAGGAAATCTTAAGGGATAGAACCATCCACTTTGCCTCTTTGTAGGGAAAATGATTGCTCAGTATTTTATATATATATATATATATATATATATATAGGGATTGACTCCAGTCAGATGACAAGTTTCGGTAAGATGACACTTTCGGTCAGATGACAACGTATGGTTCATTCTGGATCAACGTAGTGTTCATTCTAACTCAACGTATGGTTCATTCTCACACAATTGTCCATCACAAAGTACTGTTCATTTAGGAAAACATAGTGTTCATTCCAAGTGAGGCAATTGACAACATAGGGTTCATTTTGAATAACATGATGTTCATTCTCAAACAATGTAGGATTCATTCTCACACATTTGCTCATTATAGACTTAGTACTCATTCTAAAATAACATAGTACTCATTCCCAGTTTTCTTAGCAAAGTGTTCACTCTGAAACAACATAGTGCTCATTTTCAAACAAGCTAGTGCTCATTCCAAAGCATGTCATCTGACTGAAAGTGTCATCTGACCGAAACATGTCATCTGACTGGAGTCAAACCTATATATATATATATATATATATATATATATATATATAGAGAGAGAGAGAGAGAGAGAGAGAGGATGCATCATGGCATCATGCATATATGAGCCAAGAATTGAGGCAAAATTTAATCCATACATCTGAGCCTGGTAAGGGGGGTTCTTGAACAATATTTTGTGCTTCCAAAGCCATTGACGACCGTATTTTCCTCGCCTGCTCAATCTTGGAAACCATAACAGATGCTCTGGTTTTGCATTTCTCGATAAATTTGTGCTTTGAAAAAGAAATTAAAAAAAGAATAAGGTAACATAAAATCAACTCAAAAATTATTGAAGTATGCTGCATAGCTAGATGCATGTTTACAGCTCCATCCTACAATTTATAACTCTGAGTACTTAAATTGCTCTACAAGATTCCGCATGTTTCTTTTCTAGTTGAATACACTCGTGGAGCTTTGAAGGCACAAGTGCCATAGTAACTTTTGCATATCCTGAATCAGGTCCGTTAATGTACATACGGTCACATAATGATTGGCCCAGTGTTTTGGTGGTTGGTCTTTATCCTGGGTTGTGGGGAGCTAAATCAAGTTCTCTTTAATCAACCCAATAATGCAATTTACTTTTAACAATCTAGTGAGTACCAAATCTGGGCAATGGAATGATGTATCATCAATAAAAGAGTTAAGATATAGTCTTTGTCTATTAAAACAATAGTGTACCTTAAGCATCTCTGCTGCAGTTGGACGAAGACGGGGGTCCTTAGTGAGGCACTTTGCAATAAAGTCATGAAACACAAGAGACCTGAAGTGATATACAGATGTATAAAATAAACTTACACGTTACTACTTATTTATCTTCCATAATGAAGTGAACTCATTCAGGATTTCACGCAAACTTCAAATTATGAGATGTGAAAGTATGTACGTAGGAGAAAAAAGATAATGACCATAGTCGAGTAGCAAATGTGAGCCAATTATCATCCACACTGAATCTCATAAATCATCTATGAATAAAAAAGAAAAGATTGAAAACAACGCCAACTATAGTAGTATTGAACTGTATCTATAGATCATACAAAGGCAAAATCATTCACCAATGTAAAGGATAGATTCCCAAATTTTCATGTTTCTTTCTCTTCTTATGCTGATGCTCTAGCCCATGAATCCAAACCCATTCTTACACAAATGCACAAACTTTAACTATCAGTATTCAATTTACAATGTTTTTAAGAAGTATAATGCAAACAGGCTAAAAGCCACAAGTTATGTATAAGCTCTAAATGCATGTTCACAATGAAAATTTGAAATAAGAGTTGAAAAGATGGTACACTTCATTTTGAAATGGCCCAGCGCAGTTGAGAAAAAATGTAAAATGCATATGCTATTTTGGAAGGGCGTGTGTAGCATGTTTGAAGAGTAGGAAATGGGAAGTGCATAGGAAGAAACAAAAGGAAAGAACAAACTCTAAAGCAACCTAGTCTCCTCGGAGCTTCTAAGCTTTGTTTGAAGCAAAGTATCACTTACAGAGACTAAAAGTCTAAATCCATATAGCACTAAAGACACTGTAAATACTTTCTCTAAGATAACATGAAATTGTGCACTGCAAATAGTAAATATTAAAATCTAGATCCCAAAAAAAGTTATAGGATGTATAGGAAAAACTCAATTCTATAGTAAAATACAACTTCAAGTGTTGCACCAGGGATCAAAGTGCTAATCTAAAGAATCACGAAAAATACCATTTCTCTTTATCCTCAAGCATTGGGGCTGGTTCAATTGATATCATAAATAGTACCTACCAAAATGTAAAATTGCATGAAGTCTCTGAAGGGCATTGCTTAAAATTGCAAATAAAGAAAGAGATTCATGCATATGTTTTAGAGCCACTCATTACATGCATAGAAGTTCAAGAATGAAATGTGAATTGACCAGTCATTTAAATCTATGTTCTATATACATGCTATAGTTATTTAAAATTCATTATTAATCTCTTTGTAATTTGTATATTCCCCCAATCTTCGTTGCACACTCAATAACATTAGGACCAGAAACAATGGGCTGCAAACATAGTCGTGCTCCGAAAAGTATTGTCATTAACATTTAATTATTATGGAGGTCTGCGCGCACACACCCTCCCCAGACCCTACTCTTGTGGGATCCAACTGGGTTGTTGTTGTTGTATTACAGAGTATTATGGTAACTAGTAAGATGCAGCATATTCTGCTTCCCAACATGAAGCTCTACTTATAAGGAGGGAAGCTGCCCCCAGAACAGATTGCGGAGTCTCACGCCGAGGAACTTGTGGACGTTGTGGAGTAGGACTGTTCGACCGAGGAGGCTGAACCACTGCATGACAGTGAAGGCTTCCGGCTTCAATCTCGGATAGAGGGGAAACCATGTTACGTGAGAAGAACGTACGATGCACATTCGACCCAAGCACCAAGGATGAGCCTTTCAAAGACTGATGGGTTTGATGTGGTCCCTTGAATGCAAGTGGATACATGGTTACGAGAGTTAAACGCTCATTGTTACCTTGATTGAAAATGTTGTCTTTGTGTTTTCTTGTGTGCTGATGGGCCTTTGAGCCATTGTATACTGTTGACTGTTAGGGGTATGACCCCGATACTTTGTACTCGTACATTGTACGGACCTGGGTTTTCCAATGCTAATATATACATTTCACCCCCAAAAAATATAAGGAATAGCATATAAGAGTGCGCTAAAACCTATTGGAGACCTGACAAGTGACAAGTAGTCGAAAGGGGTTAAGAAACCACAAGTCAAAGGCAAATAATAAAATCTTGATTTTCAGATAACCCTTTGTTATTAAGCTGCACTAGATAGATCCTTTTATTGGAACATTGATAGGCTCATGCCAACTTATAATATTAAAAAAGGTTTAGTGATTCATTTAACCATTGAGCAATGAGTAGTGGGACATCTAAAATTAGGCAAAGACTACATGCTACACCATGAATTTATCAAAACACACAGTGCTCCATATTATAGAGTAATGAGTTTTCATTGAAATGGGCATAACATATTAGCAGCACTGTTATTAGTATTTCAAATACATAAAGAGAATGACAAACATTCAAAGGAAATGTTCCCACAAAAGTTCAGAATTAAAGACTAACCCTCATAGGATGCACTGTTGCTCTTGGAGGAAGACCCTGCAAATTACAATAGCATAACAGTAGGTCAGCATCTGTAAATGTATAACAATTCACCTAAATGTTCATTATTTCAGACAGCAAAAAGTAGAAGTAATGTTGGAACGCCCATCAGATAGAAATGATATAATCCCCCCCCCCCCAAAACCCATCCCATATACTAAAATTAAGCTTATTTTCTCATTGCCAGCAAATGATTTAAAATGCAGGCAAGTGTAAAATGAAATTTGACAAAAGCGTAATAAGAGTTCCTAGGTCAATAGGCCCACCTCTGCCATTTCAATTGCAGATACACCAAGAGCCCATACATCCACCTAAAAGAAAATAGGATACATCAGTCAGAAAACGGAGTACAAAAAACTAGGGTACACAAAGTCACAAATAATTACAAAAATATACCTTTCCATCATAGCGACTTTCTTGAATAACTTCAGGAGCCATCCAATGTGGAGTGCCGATGAACTAAACACAGTTACAAAAAAGTCGTGATGCAATTTAGTAGTGCATAGCTTAAACATGAGTTCCTTTTATTTCAAAGAAATCCTTAATTTTAGTACCATGCCTTCATGCAGGAAACTTAAAAGGAGAGCAAGGGACCTAGAACAGATCATATTTTCATGCAGGATGCCAGGATGAGCTTGTAAATAAAGCAAGATAATGCACTATGTACAAGAGAAGGCAACCTCGACATTATCTGATTTTAAATGAAGACTAAGAAAGAAACATGTGAAACCGGGTCTTCATCTAGAAATAGTTACTTCCATGATTGCTGAAAATATGCAAGATCCAGCTATTATATTAAAATAGCACCTACCCCCGTCCCCACTGCATTGGTTTTTCTTGGTATCTATCTTGTTATTTTAGGCTTCCATATTAAGGTTTTTAAGGAGGTAAAAACTACCCATATAAGGATGAGCATACAAATGGGAGTGTTATAAAGTTGTCCAGATGACTGGTGAGAATTGTTCATCGTTATAACCTCAATAGGTGTAGATTTTACATCCTTGTCATCAAAATGACGAGATGGCTTTCTCTAGTATTGTCAACAAATACATTGACTCGTACATGTGATCATATCCACAACAAGCCATAACACTGTGGTAGAGGCTTGGTGATTTTGTAATGATTGTGAATGATGAATACATAGAAGTCAGAAGATAAGAACTTAGATTATATTTTTCCAAAATACTGTGAACAACGGCAAAAATTCCAGTAAAATCCCACAAAAAGTAGGATATCTTTCCATCATACCATCTCTATATTTTGCTCTCATATTACATGCTTATATTTTTTTAAACGTATGTCCAGGTTTGAAATGGAGAAAAACCTTAAAGTTAACAGAAGTTGCAACATGTGGTGTCAGATTAAAAGAGAGCAGGTCCTTCCATAAATACAAAAGATAGAAATAAACAAAACTATAATACATACCGTGTTACGCTTAGACATTGTTCTAGTGAGCTGTGCAGCTACACCAAAATCACCTGTTCACGATATGGATCAATTGTTAAAGGATATGTAGTTTGGTATTTAGGAATGTAATAGTACTATCTATATAGTTTGATATACAACAACAACAAAAACAACAAGCCAATATAATCCCGTCCAATTGGAGACTGAGGTACGCAACCTTACCCCAAAAAAATACTCTTGATGCATTGCTGCATTTACTACCCAAAACTTCATTGAAAGCAAGAAGCAAAGAAAGTTCAATTCCAATTTAGTCCATTATATACCAAAGCAAAACATTGTCAATTACGGCTCTTTTAGCTCCACCAGCATTAAACATATTCATAAGAGTAATTAAATATTGGCTTGGTTCCCATGACATTTGGAATCAATGTCATGGGATGACCCGGGGTCCCTACGATGGTCCGTTCGAAAAATTGATGGTACATTCCCCCATTCCCCCCCCCCCACCAGTAAATTCCCCCACCCTGGCCCGACCCGAACCCACCAACCCCCATCAATTGCACCCCACAAAATTTAGTTGACGTTGGAGTCAAACAAAATTTAGTTTACTTTGGAGTCAAAATTTGACTTCAAAGTCAACTAAAATTTTTGAGGTGCAATTGAAGGGGGTGTGAGTGGGTTCGGGTCAGGCCAAGGTGAGGAGATTTACCGGAGGAGTTAGGGAGGGTAGGAACCATCAATTTTTTGAAGAAGCACCGTAGGGACCCCGAACGGGGCCATGTCATAGGATGACATGGGGGGCTAATGTCAACCGAACGCCCCCCATTAAATATTCATACAACACTCTTCACAAAATGAACAATTGGTATAGAAGTATAAGTTTCTAGATTTTAGATTTTAGAAGATGCAAGACAAGCATAAAGGCACTCACCTAACTTTACCTCTCCTTGATCAGTAAGTAAAATATTACCGCCTTTAATGTCTCTGTGAACTTTAAATATTGAATGCAAGTAGGACAAGCCCTGCATAGAGAAAAACAGACTATGTAATACAAAAAACTGTTTCAACTTCAACAATGAAAGAATAAATTTTCTTTTGATACTACAATCTGAAAAAATTTCATATGATTTGGCTATCAAATTTACAAAAGAAATTAAAACTAGCCATGCTAAAAGTATGAATGGTTCTACACCGTCTTCATATGGTATATTTACTTCCTAAAAATTTCTCCACTTAATATTCCAGAATAGATTGTCCAAGAATTTTGAACTTGGGGAGTTAAGCACAGAAAGAAGGTGGTCAGTTGGTTTAAGAGATAATGAGAAAGGACACTTATTGTATAACATTCAACTAGATTACAACAAACAATACAGCCATATAGGCCCCACCGCACTTCTTAGGCACTTAAGAGCAAAGAAGCACCAGTCATTTAAGTAATAAGTGAAATTAATCTATCTATACAACAACAACAACAACAAACCTAGTAAAATCGCACTCGAAAGTAGATCTCTAGACATTCCTATAATCCTATCTAAGGTCATATCCTCACAGAGATCCAAAAGTCCGAAGTCTTGTCTAATCACCCACTTCCAACTCTTTTTAGGTCTACCCCTTTGCGCTCTCCGGCCCACTACCAGAAGCCTTTCGCATCTCTGCAATGGGGCCTCAACACCTCTCTGCATCACTTGCCCAAACCACCTTTGCCTAGCTTCCCGCAACTTAGCCCCACAAGTGCCATTCCCACCTAGCCCCGAAAAAACTCATTATGAATCCTATCCAACTTTGTCTGCCCACACATCTACCGCAGCATCTTCATCTACGCCACATGAGTTGACTAAATTCGGAAAAACAATAATCAAGAATAAAAAGAATACTAAATCATAACTAAGGCAACTCGAATTAAAGTAAGACTTATTTTAAAGAATGAAAGATATCCCAGCCCAAGGCTCCAAGTTGGTCAGTTCGGCTTCCAGCGCCTTCGATAAATACTTGTAAAATACCCCCTTCGTCCCAAATTAAACTTCCCGCTTTGACTTTCACGGAGTTTAAGAAAAAAGAGAAATTTGTGGTTGTGAATTATGCATAGGAGAGATAAATAATGTGAACCACTCAATATTTACTTTAAAAAGAATGAGAAGTTTTTTTTGGGACAACCAAAAAAGAAAGTGAGAAGTTTTTTTGGGACGGAGAGAATATATATTTAGGTTATTCAACTTAATCAGCGTATTCAGTCATTTTGGGTTTAATTTCAGCAAATTCCTTCTGTCATTTCAACCATGTCAGCTAAATTTCACCATTCTGGCACAAGCTCGTCCGTTCAAGTAAATCTTACCTTCAATGCCTCTCTGCAAATGTATGCAATTTGGTACTCATCAAGTGGCTCATCAGTGACATTCATTAAATCTGCAACACTTCCACCCCCACAGTACTCCATCACAATCTGTTGCCAAATAAAAATGCTTCAAATATAAGTAAACCAAGCATGCATCATTTTGATCTTGCTCATACTATCATGATTTCATTGTTTTAGTACTGCTCATACAATCGTGATAAATTGAAACACTCCATTTGTAAATGCAAGTATGTGTTAAAATTATGGGACAATGCAATTGTTCATACCCAAAGGTACTCCTCTCCTTGGTAGCTCCCAAGGTATCGAACAACATTTGGATGACTGCACTGTTGCAACATTTCAATTTCACCACGAATTTCTTCATAGCCTTCCTCCTTTATGCATTAAATATTTTAAAAAGTTAGTCCATAGAACAGAAAGTATGAAATGAAACCAAACAGCCGATACAATACACACCCCTTCACTCAACGATATGACTTTAATTGCAACCAGTTCTGATGTCCTCAGATCTCGAGCTTTGTACACAGCCCCATATGAACCCTTCCCTGACATTGCAAATGCCTCCCACATTCAACCACCTTGTGTGTCAGTCAATTTAACAAATAACCAACTATACATGAAAAAAGTCAATCACGGGAATGACAGAAGTACAAAACCTAACATCATTCTAATCCAAACTATAAATCATTTAATGAACATACAGTTGGAAATAAATTACTTGTTGTCACACTAGTCAGTATGAGTTTCTGACATAAACAAAAATCTTCCATAAGGAGCCTCTACTAGACATTCACGATGGTCCTCTATCCAATAAGGTAGAGATCTGTTCATACTGAAGGTTTTCCCAGTAACATGTTAGAGCAATGAGCTCTAGAATAAGCTGATAACCGCATTTAACTTAATTAAGTGGTCACTTTTATTGCCAATTGCAGGAATCCTGCTTGAATCAGACTATAAAGCTAATGGTGGTGGTCAAGAAATCAAATTTACCAAGTTCATGGAGCAATTCGTACTTGGTAGAGGGATCTTCCCTGGTAATACTCTCTGGAATAGAACTCGAAGAGATCTTGCTCCCCCGTAATTCTTCCTCCTGTGTCCAACCACTTCCGCTTCTCCTCTGTTTAGATTGTCTTATCTCCCCCACAGCCTGCATACTAGCCACAGCTCTACTCATAGTGGATGATCCACTGGTTCCGCCGCTTCCACTTTTTATAGGCCTGGTCACCACTGTCCCCGAATCAAAATCCCTCTCCTTCACCACAAACGTCGAGAAATTAACTTCATCATCTTCCTCTTCACCCTCATCATCATCATCCTCAAATCTCCTCCCGGCGCTTCTCTTACTCCGATCCCAATACGACGCCGGTCCGGAGCTAGGCTTTCGGAACGGAGATGACGGGTTAGAATACATCGAGCCACGGTTGGTCTTGACTATCATAGTCCCGGAAATCGAGGCGGGCTCGCTGTCGGAATCGGAGCATGAATCAATTGGACCGCCGCCGCCGAAGTCCTTAGGGAGTCGCTTGAGTAGCGGAGGCAGCGAATCGTCGTCGTTCGGATCATCGACGACGACGACGTCCTCCTTGACGACCATCGTGGCGTAGAGGTCCGAGCCATCCGTTTCTGCGGGGTCACTTATGTGCTCCCCTTCGTCGTCCGCGGTGGAGTAGATGTCCACCACCTTCGGCGGCGGCGGTTTACGGCTGCGTCGAGTCGTCGGGAAAAAGTCCATCTCTCTCAGTTTGCGTTGGACTGACCCGCGAGATGTACGGCCCAGACCAGAGTAAAGCCCACTGACAGCTGTGGACACTGATTAGGGGGTCATCCCATGACACAGAAAATATACCGAGTATTACACTATGGGCCTGTTTGGGAATAGCGTTAGAGATTAACGTTAGCGTTTTGGATAAAATTTTAACGGTGCAGATTACTTTGAAAACGCTAACGCTAAACGCTGCCCGTAGATAGCCTTTTCAAAACGTTAACGCTAATAGCTAACGCTATTCCCAAACATGCCCTATGTTTGGAGGGAGGGAGAGAGAGGTAAAATAAGGTAAGATTAACACTGTGTTTGTTTGGAGGTAGGGGATGTAGAGGGAGGTAGGTTTAATATTCTACTTTGTTTGGTAACAAAAATTGAGATAGGTCAAGAGAGGTAGGTGGAGGTAGAGAGAGGTAGGATTACCTCTCAACAGTAGAATTTTGGTGACCGCCAATTTGGCAAAATATCACGGTAATAAACTCTATTTTCCGCAGCTATCCTTCACTTGATCGCCGTACATCTTCACATCGCCATCTTCTTCTTCCCATCGCCATCTCCAACAAGACAGGTATTCTGATTTTTTCACTTCAATTTTTCAATTTTTTTCGTTATGCCTTTGCGTAATTCCGTCGACCATGAAAATGGACCGGCTTTTGCCGGGTTTCCTCCATGAATGCTCAAAGATCTCGCCTTTTTCCTTCTGGGTTGAAATTTATTCTGGGTTTTTGTTGTTTGGCTGAACTTTTTTTTTCGTTCTACCTTTGCTCATTAAATCATTATTTCTTTCTGCACGGATTTTGCTTACTTCACTTCAATTTTTCACTTTTTTTTGCTTACTTCACATATTTTGGTTCTGCACAGATTTTTAATTTTACTTCACTTTTTTTGCTTCCTTCAATTTTGCTTTCAATTTTCTGCACTGATTTTCAATTTTACTTCACTTTTTTTGCTTCCTTCAATTTTGCTTTCAATTTCTAGTTTATGCTCAATTTCCACTTCAAGTTTTCACTCACTTTTTTTTCCAGTTTTCGTTTTTTTGTCCCTTTTTTCAGTTTTCATTTCACTCTTTTTTTCTTTTTTTGTGGTTTTTTTGTTCTTTTTTCTAGTAATATTTTCTGCTTTTTCCTACAATTGTGCATTTTTGAGTACTCTATTTTTGTAGTAAGAACATAATGTGAAGGTAATTTTATTTAAATACATCCTAAACAAATAAAGAAAAACAACAAGGATATTTTAGTAATTTTATTCTTTCCCTACCTCACGTTACCTAATAAACATCCAAACACAATTTTTTAATTCATTACCTTATTTTACCTACCTTCAATTACCTACCATTACCTACCTAATAAAAATTCTACCTACCTCCATCCAAACATACCGTAAAACTTGCCTTGTTTGGGGGAGGAAATCCAGATAGGTAAATGGAGGTAGGGGTGGACACGGATCGGGACGGTCCGGATTTTAGGTTGTCCCGCGTTTTGTCCCGTTATATATAAACGGTCCGGAACGGTTCAGATCACAATCTAATCCCGGTTTGTCCCATGAAATTCAGGATCGGAATAAAACGGGACGGATTCGGGTCGTCCTACTTTGTCCTAATCGCAAATATAAGAAGGGGAAGAGGGTGACATTTCATTCAAAAAAAAGAAACATCTAGTCATCCAACAAAAAACAATGACTGGAACGAGTCCAAATAAATTTCAAGCTCATGAAGTTAATTTAATTAAATAACTAATTAATTAAAGAATGAGTGTATTTGGATTTTGGACTAGAATTAGTATTATATATTAGTAGAGTAGATGAAACGAGACAAATGGGACGGATCGCTATAAATTTAAGCTGTCCCACTCATGTCCCATTTGATATTGGGATGGAACGGGTTCGGGACAAAAAAATGTCTCCCAATATATCGGTACAATTACAAAACGGATCCGGGATTTTTCGGGACGGTTAACGGGAACGGATTTCACGCCCACCCCTAAATAAATGGAGGTGAGGGAAGGTAAAGCACGTGAGGGAAGGTAAAGCTGTTAACAGTGGAATAGCTAAAATTTACGCCTTCCTTCCCCTGCCCTTCTCTTTTCTTCTCTTCCGTGTTTTTTTCCTATCTTCCACTGCGCTCTCCCTGGCCTCCTCCCATCCACGGTTCTTCTTCTTCTTCTTTTTCTTCTTCTTCTTCGGATCTCAAATCATCATCTGCCATGGCCGATCTTCATCTCCGGTAAGGTTTTTTTTACTTTTTTTGCCAATTAAATTAAGTATGTGTTTTTTCTCTCTTTTTTCTGGTTTTTTTCTTTTTCCAATTTTCTTTTTGTCATTTTTTTTTTGCTATTTTTCTGTTTTTATTTGCTATTTGTTAAAATCGAATCTTTGAAATTGATGCAAAAGAAATTTTTTTCTGTATTTTTTTTATGTTTGTTGAATTAGAAAGTTTGAAATTGATGCAAGGATTTTTTTTCTGTATTTTTTGTTGTTTGTTAAAATATAATGTTTGAAATCGATGTTAATTTTTTTTTTTTTTGTATTTTTTTCATCTGTTTGTTGAAGTAGAATGGTTGCAACTGATGCAATTTTTTTATTACATTTAACTTATAAATATATATCAAAATATTATTTTACTTAATTAAAATATTATATAATTTTATGTATAAGGTCAATTAGAATAGATGGAAGTTACTCCAAAAAACGAATAAAGAAAATCATGGCGAATTTTCTGTAGGAGCTTGAATTGAGGTATCGGAAAGGCCTGGGTCGAAACGGATTATAGCGGCAGCCATCTCGCCCGTCCACCGTCGTTTCGCGACTTCTCCGAACGCCTGGTTCCGCCAGTCCGCCGTCTTTCAATCACTTTGCACTCTGTAGCTCCCATTCCTTCAGGGCCTCAGGTACGTGCTTCCATTCAGTTTATTTTCACCACTTACGCAGTAAATCTGGCTTTTTTTTTGTGGGCGGAGGTTCTTAAGATGATCATTACTATTACTCTCCTTCAGAAGGGTATGCTCAATGAGTAGTGGAATTTCTATTATCATAAATTCCTATTCAGCTACTCAAATTAGGTAATGGATGAGGGCCAAATATGTCCTTGTTCTAGTTCAAGTAGAATCTTGAACCATAAAAGGCCTCAACTAGCTACAAGAGCTATAAAATCTTCCAAAGAACTTTTTTTCCAAGTTCACTAGTTTTTTTGGTGCTGATTTGCCAGTAACATAATGAGTATCAGATGGAATGCATTTTTTTCAATGGGATAAGTTAAATCGTTAAAGTTATTAACCCTATGTAAACAATGCCCACTCCGAGCCCCCAGTCGTTGAATTGCCTTGCATCCCAATACGGGATATTTCTTGGTATTTGTATAAATGTATACGTAGCATTTGTTATATTAAGTTGTTATACAAAAAATCATAATTGGTTGATCTCTTTCTGGTGAATATCAGTTCAATCTGTTCATTTTAGTGCATTTTTTTGCTCAGCAGTGCTACGTTTCTTCCCTTTGGCTCTGTGTAATGTGTAACTTGTTTTTTCCTTAAACACCTATGTTTCACCTTTTTCACACAAAAGAGATGGAAGAAAGAAATCAATCCAACTATTTGGATTGGTAAAGTCAACGAGTATATTCATTTTGCTTGTTTCTTTGGTCAGCTGTTGTAGGTTGGAATGCTAGGTGGTTCTCGTGTCCAACTCAAGGGCTGGCAGCGGGCTGCTGTTGCACTTGGTTCAGCAGTGGGGGCATTGTTGGACCCAAGAAGAGCCGACCTTATTGCAGCTTTAGGGGAAACCACCGGGAAACCTGCTTTTGAAAGGGTTTTGCAAAGGATGAAGAATAGTCCTGAAGGCAGGGTAAGGCTTTTGGCTTTTAACTTTTATCTGCGTTTGTGAGTTGGGGTCTAGAGGCGTAGAGAGGGGCAGAGGGCTTATTTTGAGATTTTCTGTGAATAGAATTATACATGGATTATGGACTTATGGTAGTTAATGATGACTATGATGGCGAGGATATACTAATCTGCTCGGAAAACTTCTCTGAGTTAAAATAATACATTATTTTAAATGAATAAAATAACATCTCCCTCGTCTTCCTCTTTAAACCCCTTCAAAACCCAATTCCAAAACATAGTCTTGGACTCTTGGTCTCCACTGGTAATATACGACAAAATATCTGCATGTTATGCATTTTTTGCTATTTGGTTTAGCTTGATGTGGCCTTGGTGAATGCTGATAGGTGAATCTGCGCATAATGTGCTACTGAGATCATACTGCTGATATTCATTATAGTGGTGCCAAAAGCCAATCAATTAAACTTTGTATGGTTTCATTTATGTTTTCCTGTGGTGCAAGTTTCAAAAGGCTCTCTATTTGATCTTTTAGTGCATCTTAAGCCAGCATTATGGCATGCATATTATGATTTCCTGTTTTGTTGGGAGGCTTTAAGTTCTAATACTATATGTGCTGAAGGGAGTTGTGGATCTTCTTGTGCGATTCCCTTCACTATCACTATGGCATTCTAATGTTTTTTTTCCAAGATTGACTTTGTTGTTGTTGGTGTGTGTGTGTGTGTGTGTGTGGGGGGGGGGCATTTCTTGTCATTCCTCTTTAATGTTTGCAGTTCAAGCCATTCATCTTAACATAGTTTAATTGCCTTCTCAGGCAATCTTATCGGAGCGTCCCCGAGTAATCTCTTCTCAAGTGGGCCATGCATGGGAACTGCCAGACAACACATTTGGCGCTGCGTACGCCAAGTTCATGGGATCAAGAAACTTCTCCCCTGACGACCGGCCGCCCGTCCGGTTCATGGAAACCGACGAACTGGCTTACGTGGCGATGCGGGCCCGCGAGGTCCACGACTTCTGGCACACCCTCTTCGGCCTCCCCACCAACATGGTCGGGGAAACGGCGCTCAAGGTGATAGAGTTTGAGCAGATGATGCTCCCCATGTGCATGATGTCTGTGGTGGGCGGCACCGCCAGGTTCAGCGAGAGACAGAGGAGGTTGTTCTACCAGCATTACTTCCCTTGGGCTCTCCGGGCTGGTCTGAGATGCACCGACTTGATGTGCGTGTATTATGAGCGACACTTTGGCGAAGATCTGGAGGACGTTCGACGAAGATTTGGGATCATTCCGGCTCCACATCCTACGTCCTAAACCAACTTGTGTGTCAACTTCTTTGAAAGAGATGCAGTTTCTCCATTTCTGTTCCCAATTCACAGCCATTTTTCTTCAATAATTATGGGGGGTTTCCTTTTGAAAAAAAAAACTAAAGTACGAGTAGAAAATAGAAAATATACCAAAATAGAATATTTATGTTTTTATTCCCAAAATAAGAGCTAAAATGTGTATATACTGTCAATCATGATCATATATACATTATCAAAAAGTATTATGAAATATCTATATACAGTGTTATATTATTACTGTGCAAACTCTTATTGTGAAAATAAGAAATATAAAGATATTATTTTGGTAATTTCTCTATTTTTTATTCTTATCCCACTTTGAAATGACTCAATGCTGTGGAACTAGATCACATAGAACGAGTTCAAGTGCAGGTGTGAGTGTGCGAAATCACTAAAATATAAAAAATCACGTGTCGATGCACCTTAAAGCGTTAGTTAAAAAATCTAAAAACATATATAAGTCTGTATATATACTTCAAAATTACTCATATTTGTAATAATATTTATTTCGAACAATAGTATTTATTTAGTTTGGTTGGAAAAAAATTAGTATGAAAAAAAAGCACCCCAAAAAATAGGAATTCCACATTTTTATAGAATTTGCAATGTGATATTGTGGCACTGTATATTGTCAGTTCATAATGGTTTTTGATATTATATATTGACATTATTATCATTGTAACTCCTATTTTAGGATTAAAAATATTAAACATTTATTTTATTATTTTCTCCATGTTTTACTTCTATTTTGGTACTTTTCCTAGTATGTAATGCATTTTTATTTAATTGATAACTAATGTGTCTAATTTGGTTGAAAAATTTAAACTGGACGAATATTTTAAAATTGAAAATAGATTTCATAAGATATAAGTAAATTTACTATTTTGTCACCAAATAAAATTTACTCTTTTTTCATTTGACCAAAAATAAATTTTATCATTTCTTTTCTATCTACAAAAGGGATGGATGAGCATCGCAGGCGCACCTAAATTGCTAGTTCGTGAATCACAAAATCATAGCGCAAGCACTAAGATTTACTAGATTGTGTTAGAGCCCCGCAAGCGCACCTAAAGCGCCAATTCAAGGATTAAGCGTCACCCAATTTTTTTAAGAAGAATTATGCTACCTAGGTGTGGAATAATTTTGTTTTGAAATTATACTCACTAAATTTAACTCTTCATGAGTAATGATGCAAAATTTAGACAATGAAATAGTGAAATACGAGTTTGCCTAGGTGGGATACTAAAAGTTCAAAGAAGTCTCTGTTGCAAGCATCACCCATGACGAAGCTCACTCGCAACGGTTGAGGTTCGTATAGGATGAAGAAGTGCAAGAGAAACTTCGAAGAACTGAAAAACCCCAACATGACCGACTAGTACAAGGCCTTGGGTACAACAACAACCCAGTTGGGTCCCACAAGAGTATGGTTTGGAGAGGGTGTGTGTACGCAGACCTTGGGTACAAAGAGTCACAAAATCTTCTGTGTCTACCAACTCAAAACTCATCATGGTGATATTAGAGCCATTCTTTGGGTGGCACAAAGAGTGACAATCTTGAAGCTAGGCTACTCATTTAATAACAATATATGGATCATGAAGAGAAGTTTTTTCAAACTATCAGCATACAAGTTCAACTTCTGTACCTCACAAAAGGTGCCAGCTCTCTGTCTTTTAACCCTCAGTCTGTCCATATATATCCACACTTCCTGCAGATGCTTGGTTTGCAGCGCGGTTGCTTCCAAAGTTCTTGCGATTTGATTCTCGTGCTATCCTAGAACCAAACTGTATACAGAAACATATAAATTATGATGAGAGGCTAAAGTGACACCTACCCATAACCTTAAGTTTAAGGCCACCAGCCTCTTACAAGCACACATAGAATGAGGAGGTGAAGATTTCAAAAAAAAAATTATATTTTTTTCCAAAAAAAAATTATTTGGTAGGAAGGAAATTATTTTTCCAAAAAAAAAAAAATTGTTAAGATTTTAAAATTGATATTTAAAAATATGTTTTAAAGATAATTTTAAACTATTTTTGGCAACATGTGGGCGGGTGGCGTAGGGTGGGGTGTTGGCATGAGGGGAAAGGTTAGGGGCGGATGAATCGATTGCCAAATGACGGAGGATGGTGGGGTGGGGGATAAGGGGCAGGGGGCTGGGGAGGGTATGGACGAGACTAGCAAGATAGGAAGGGGTGAGGGGGTAGGGGTTGCACGGTGGGACTGGGGTTGACCGGGGAGGTTAGGGTGGGAGGGGGCGGGGGCAAGGATGGGAGGGTTGGGGCATGGGGTGGCCGGTGGTGGAAAATGGGTTCAAGGGCGGGGAGCGAATAAGAATTTTTCTACCACTTATGTTACCAAACATGGGGAAATGGAATCAAAACTTTTTGGGAAAATATTTTCCACCCAACCAAACACACCCAATATATTTGAATTTGAAACACAAAAAACAGAACTCTAGTTAGAAGACTGATAATACATATACATTTGAATTTCAAAACTTGGTTTGGTTCATTTCGGGTGAAAATTTGTGCACACAACAAAACAAGCTGAAAGTTTTAGGATGAACACCTGGATTGCTCTTTTGGGCAGAGAAGCAGCTTCGGATAATCCAAGCGATCGGGCAATCTTCAAAAGAAAGGAGATGTCAATAGCATTTAGTGGAAAACAAGCTCACTTCAAAACTTTGTTTGAAACCAGGAAAATGAAACAAAATGCACAGGAAATTGTTGCTTTATGTTTGGTTTAGCCTTGGGAAATGCCAAGGAAAACAAAATATGATTAATGTTTTCAACTTTTCACATATATTTTTTATTTCTTAGTCTTTATATAATACAAGTAGTAATTATAATGATGACAATGATGGTGCTCGTGATGATGATGATGATTAATAATTATAATAGTAATAATAATAATTGAAAATTTGAAATAGATAAACAAAATGAGTTTCATAAATATCAAACATAAATATAGAGAGTTTGAGCACATGGTTTATTTTCCCTCACATTTTCTTTCCTTCCAAAAGCTGCTTATACATTCCTCTCTATTTTCTTTAACTAGTATTTTCTGAGTTCAAATGAAAGCTTAGGAGAAAAGTGATAATAAGTGATAATATCGATCACCATACCTAGCCAAACAATCTTCTTTTCTTTCTTTTTTGGACCAATTTTATAACCACATATTTACATAAAACACTAGTTGGAGCATTTCAGTGCAGGCTAAACATGTACTCCCTAATTAAGACATAGAAGAGTAGAAAAAGACCTCTCGCAAGATCATCTTATCCCCAACACCGCTTGGCTGGTTCAGGTCGGCAATCTCCCACAAGGGAATATCAAGCAATGCCCTTATGACATCCTCATCCAAGAAAGGAAACCTAGCCTGAGAATCATATATATTATATATAATCTGCACATCGGTAAGTAGAAAAAACTACTAAAAAATACTGCTTGATCTGCTGATATCACCTCTTTGCCATTGTCGGCAATGCATCTATCGTCTCGTCCAAGATTCCTCTTCCAAATCCTTTGCATGTCTAGTTTCATCTCCTCGCTAAGCCCTAGCCAGCTGTTTATTAAGCACAGAGTGAATTTACAATTTAACAGCAGCAAAAGACACATAAAGCCACAGTTACAAATAAGAGACCATTAAGTCATTAACAGTGATGTACTACTCCATCCCTTTCTATTAAGTTGCTATATTTACTTTTTACACAGTTTTTGAGTAAGTATAAATATGGAAAAGGAGGGGCTTGAGTCATTTCCAGAAGGTAATATGCCAAAAATTGTCTTCGCACTCATAAATTTAGTACTCCCTCCATCGCAAATTAAATCACCTGTTTCAGTTTACGATGTTTGACTGAAGTTATTTTTAATACAATTCATTTAAGAACTGAGGTAGAATTAAAAGATAAAGTTTACATACTTAAAAACTACATTAAAAGTTCTACGCAACAAGAGGTGACCTGACTATATTTTTTTATCAAATGATTAACAAAAATATAGTTAGAAAAGTGAATAAAGTAGAGAGTAAACAAAAATAAGAGAGAGAGTAAATAAGAAGCGGGGACCGAACATTTAGTTACATCCTTAGAAGAAAAGTAGAGCAACTTTAAAAAATAGGGGAGGGAGTACTGTTTTACTATGGCAAACAAAAAATGTTACATAGGGTAATGCACAACCAGTAAAACTAAAATGTTTAAAGCCCGTGAGATTATTAATGACAGAATATTTCAATAACAACACGGCCTCTAAACTCACCTTCCGTTTCTGAACTTAGTCCTATGCCGGCCATATCCAGCACACTGCTCATCTGCACCAGAGCCTACCAGTAGAATCCTGGCCTCAGACTTGTACTTGACGCGTTCACAGATTTCAGCAACACTACTGCTCATGTTGGTTTGATAAACCCAACCATCACCACCAGCTGCCAACCATAGTGCTATTCCTATATTCAGGTCCTAGGTAGATTTTAAGGAATTACTTCTACAATTGACATTAATGAATAGTTTTGATGAACAATAGAACAGGCTGCTTCGCATTGTCAGATTTTCTCCACCTCATGGAAGTATCTAACCAAACCACCTCATGGAAGTTTATCTAAACTTATTTGGAAGCTTACGGCATATCTACTTAAAAAGTCGACCACACATTTATTTTTGAGATTTGAGAAAAGCCATTTACAGTCATTAAGAGAAAACTACTTCAAGTATGAATCCTGAATTAATAGTTTAAAAAACTGAAATATAATATTATACGGCCATTACATTCTTTTTCAACATTTATTTCCTGTTCATCTAAATTAGGAGAGGTCACTAGTCACGAAGAAGAAAGGTATGAAAATTCTTAGAGCGGACAGCGTAATAGTCCCAAGATATGTACCATGAAGGTCTTTGCAGGATTTATAAGTGACATGACATGTTTTGTTTCAGATGTTAGGTTCTGTAGATCAGCATCAATTTCTACAAGTTTCCATCTGAAATTTCAACATTTTTACAAGTCAAAGGTCAAAGTATTCAAAAAGTTAGACAAGGACAACACACATTACATATAAATAAGAATAAACAGCTGTAATGCAATGCAAAACAATTAAGCAATAGAAGATCACACATGGAATACTTAGTTCAACTCCAACAACCCAGGAAAAGATGCAACCCTCCAATTATATGGGTGATCTAATGGGATTTTCAAGAAGGAAAATTCATAGGTTAGCCCAAAGTATTCATTTGTTGCCTTATTCAATCTAAATGCATCATCAACTATTTCAGCAGGCCAGGATAACTGTATACCGTCTTGATGGGGCAATCCTTTGGAGCTCCTTAAGACCAGCCCTGGCAGATATTCTATCGGGAGCACATTGACCATCAAAACTTACATTAAGCAGATCAATTGCATCTGTTGTCAAGAGAAAATAAATTTCACAGTGATTCCCTAGGAGAAAATGGTTCTTGGTAAGACAGCATGAAAGGGATTAAAAATTAACTCTAATAAACATACACACTCACAGTTTGCATCTATGCACTGATCACACAATGCTGCAAGTATCATAGAATCCAATCCACCAGAAAAGAGCAATGCTATCGGAGCATAGTTTTTACGCTCACATCCAAGTGAAACTGCCTACATTAAAGGACCATTGTGAACACAACAAGAGTGTTTCAAATATACTCCCTTCGTCCCAATGTATTTGCCCACTTTTCCTTTTTGGGTGTCCCGTTGTATTCGTCTACTTTCCTTTTATAGAAATACTCCACTTTAATTTAGATGACCATTTGACTCTTTTGCCCCCCCCCCTCTATTTTTAAATTTACTTGTCCTTACAACTCTTACCCACCCCAATACAAAGTAAATTAAGGGTATAGTGATCTATATGTACTCTTTGCTCTCCCTCCTTGGTCATGTGCAAAAAGCAACGTGGATGAAAACAATGGGGGCGAAGGGAGTAGTTAACAAATTGAAAAATTACTAATATTGTAGTTCACATTTTCCATGGTTTGAACAAATTACAGTTGAACTATTGGAAAATAAATAGTTTTCCAAAATGCAAAAGGGGTAATTGGTAAATGCAGCTTGTTTGCCAAGAAGAAAACAGTTTATTCTTAACAATCTAGCCCACCCCATAAATTCCAAAAGGAAACAAAAGGTACTTCTCTGAAAATGAGGTGCATACTCGAAGCAATGACAAGGAATTACTGTACAAATAAATACTCAACATACTCACAAGGAGTTACTATATACTCCGTATGTGTTACTATATATAAGCTTGTAAGAAGCAAGGCTCACGAAAGATCTTTTAAAGGTAGAAACATACTTTAAATTCCACTCGTAGAGTCATGTTCATGCGACACGTGGGTGTAAAATAGCAATTTCATTGTCATATTAGTGAGCTTGAACCTGATAAACTGTATCTTTTGAAGTCCGTTTCGTGACCGATTCTCTCAAAGCCAGCACAACTCTCTGTAGTAACAACGTAGACGAGCACACCATATGTCCTAAAAGCATTGGAAAGAGAAACTTGAGTCAGTGTTGAGCCAATCCACATGAGGATCAAATTTTACAGTAATAGATTTAAAGACATCTTAAATGGCATGGCATCTTATCAGAAATAGAGCAAATAGTAACTACCTACCAGTACCATTAGGGTGAATGTCTTGCTCCCAACAAGAAATCTTCATCTGAGAAATTTGCAGGTCCTCTGGGCTGGGTTGTATTAAATCTCTCTCCCATCTAATCAGTTCTTTAAGATTTGGATCAGGCCAATCATGTTTTGTAACTTTAGCAACCAAATCTCTATTGGTTTTTGAAGCATCAATAGACAAACTGTACACTCCACAAGGAAGTTCTTCCCAGAAATCACTATGATCATAATTACTGCAGGCTGTAAGCAGGTTTAGAGTACATATATGATACAATTGCCGTCTGATGGCACATATGAGATGGAGAGTAGATACACATGCATATAATAACAGCAAATATATGGATAAGATGAAGGATATCTTATCTAGATATGAAGTGGAAAAACTACAAATCTACCATACAGACTCAAGAACTGCAGATTTTATGAAGAAGTTTACATTTATACACCAAGTAGAATTTAGAAAGAATAGAAATGTAAAAGTCCATCGAGAACTACGTACCAGACCTTTCCGTTGTTGCAGATGGTGGTGACACGGAAGATAGAAGAAACCGAGAGTCCTCTGGTGTGGGCCAATGAACAAGAAGGCTCCGCCTACCAAATGCGTCCCTCCCGAACCACAAGGTCTTTGAGCTATTCTACATGCGAGGATATAAATTTCAGTACCACGTGATTTAAGACAATTGTATCATTTAATGTAAGCTAAAAAGAACTTACCAATCATAGTTACCTGCCAATATATCATAGCCCACGGTCCCTTGATTTGAGAAAGTAGGGCAGGAATGGATTTATGCATTTGTGCATCATAAAATTGAGATATATTATGTCCATTTAAAAAACAACAGCACCCTCTCAAGGATTGCATAAGAATCTCTGTGTCATTTTCATCACAAGCCACATGAATACCTCCAAAGATTTCACCTATAAATTACCAAAAAGATGGAAAGAAAATAAATAGAAGGAAATAAAACTGCCTTTGGAAGTTGGAAATATAAAAAAAGGAATACATTCTATGATTTTGCATAAATGATACAACTAACTCCAAATGACCACATTTCACAAACATCCAGAACTCAGCAACAATTTACGATTCCATTAACAAATACTCCGTGTGTTGTTTGTAAAACTTAAAAAGAGTCTTAATCATGTTTCAAATCAGCATACCTATGACAAAAACTACCAAGGAATAGTGTATGCTCCAAGAGTTATAATTTACAACGAGAAGAATAATCCACATTATTTTTCTACATGCAATAAACTCGATATGGTCGGAAGGGTGGTAAAGTGTTTAGGCTTTGTCTCTTTGGTTTAAGATGACGGAACTCCTTCCATCTCTTTTTTGTATGTCTAGTAGTTTTATGGCTTGTGTGGATGTATAGTCATATGTGAACTTTGTCGTGCTACCCCATTCGTGCCACCTTCTTCATTTAGTTGTTTTTCTTCTTGCCATCCCACTTCCATTTTTTTCCTTCTTGAAAATTATCTCTCTCTTCTCTACCCTTCACGGGTATAGAGGTAAGGCCTACGTACACTATACTCTCCCCAGACCCCACTCGCGGGAATGCACTGGGTACGCTTCTTTTGATGCAATACATTTGATAACTAAGTATCTTAACAATTGCCAGCCATACCATTATACACAAGAATATTCCGGCACTCATCCGCCAAAGGCTGGACGATAGGGTCCACACCTCTGAGCTGCAATGTAGCCCCAATAAACTGCAATTCTGCAACTCCAAGCAGTTCTCTAACGCCACCACCGCCATTTCTGTCACTTACTTCATCACCATCACCAGCTGAAGCTAAAATTTCACATTCCCCTTCTCCGATAGGAGAAATTCTAGACTGAAGAATCACAGTCTTGCTCCCTAAGCTGTCCGGGCCTCTTCTACGCAGGGCATATTTAATTTCTTCCACTGAAACCAAATTCTGAAGCACGAAATGATGTCAAAACATACTGCCATCAAATTCATCATTGAATTGACAATTGGGAAGAGTGAACTTACCTTCTGATGAAATTGAGACTTTGGTGAGGTGAAATTGGGAAGAAGAGACGATATGTCTATGCGAATTCCGGCGACAAGCAGCGCTATTCCACACATTTCGCCGGAGCAATTATCGTCCACCACTTCCTTAAACCCTAATTTTCGTTTTGGTGCTGGAAAAACAAGAGGTTTTTTTCTAGACGTCTAGTGCTTGTGGTTTAGGTTTTCTAAAACTTAGCAAAGATTGCAAACAACAGCCTCCATAGCATAGTGGTAGTGCGTTCCCTTCGTAAGGGAAAGGTCGCGAGTTCGATCCTCGCTGGGGGCTTTTTTTTCTTTTAGAGCATTTTAATTATTTGCTAATATGGAGTAGTACTATTTCGGGCCAACTCAAACAAATTTTAATAATCAATTACATTAAATTTATATTACATATTCATTCAATAAAATATATTTTTGATAGTTTTTATGAGATAAATCTTTTACAATTTGAAATTATACATCCTAAAATATTATATATATATATATATATATATATATATTTGGGGGCTTTTTTTTCTTTTAGAGCATTTTAATTATTTGCTAATATGGAGTAGTACTATTTCGGGCCAACTCAAACAAATTTTAATAATCAATTACATTAAATTTATATTACATATTCATTCAATAAAATATATTTTTGATAGTTTTTTATGAGATAAATCTTTTACAATTTGAAATTATACATCCTAAAATATTATTTATTTATATATATATATATATATATATATATATATATATATATATATATATATATATATATATATATATATATAAAAGTTAGAGGCCGAAGCAATGGCCCTCCGTTATGCAGTCCTTTTGCGATAGGATTCGACTTTGTCGACATTATTTTTGAGGTAGACTCTATTATTTTTAACTCTTTTTCTAATTCTGTTGGGAGATATAGTATGATTAACTTAATTATTGACGACATCTTGAGATTGAAAGATAATTTTGTTTCAGTTAATTGGTCCTTTATATAATGGGAAGATAATTTCTTGGCTCATCATCTCGATCGCCAGACGTCATATTGATAGTGATGAAAAAGTCTGACTCGGGTCGTGTCCATTGGCTATTACTCCTTTTGTTCTGACTGATGGATTAATGAATTGATGTTTCGGTTGACCTTACAAAAAAAATACCGAGTATAAATTATCAAAGTTAAAGAAAATTATACTCCGTACAATGCTAATTTTAGGAAGTATTGTGTACTGCAATAATTATTACTCCCTCCGTCCCCCTAAGATCTTCTCATTTTGACTTTTGGTGGTTTTTAAGAAGAGTTGAAAAAAGGTGAAAGTTTACCATAATACTCTTAATGAAAATGGGTGGAGTATATTAAATGAGGTGGGTGACGTGTAATAAATAAAGTAAATGGGGATAGTTGTGGTATTTTAATTGTTAAAAAGTGAAATGAGAAGATCTATTGTTGACAAAGAAAAAGGGCTATTGGGAAGATCTATGGGGGACGGAGGGAGTATTATTTTTTAAATTAATATCAAATATTATTATTAAGTAAAACTCCGTTGGCATATCGAGAATTGTTTGCTAATATGGAGTATTCCTATTTCGGGCCAACTCAAACAAATTTTAATAATCAATTACATTAAATTTATATTACATATTAATTCAATAAAATATATTTTTGATAGTTTTTTATGAGATAAATCTTTTACAATTTGAAATTATACATCCTAAAATATTATATATATATATATATATATATATATATATATATATATATATATATATATATATATATGGGCCGGTTCCCGTGAGAATGCACCTTGTGGAGAGAAATGAGAATAAAATCTAGCCGTCGGATCTGATGCATCGTGCGGCTCAGATTGCATTCTGCGCTCAGATTTTTTCCCTGTAGAATTCTTGATACAAATTTTAAATATATAAATTTTGTTTTTTTATTTATATACTAATTTTAAAATATACATCTATTTTAAAATGAATTGAATTAAATCCAATCAATCATAAATCGTAAATCAATTTTTTTCGTATAGAATGCTTGATATAAATTTTAAATATATAAATTTTATTTTTTTATTTATATACTAATTTTATAATATACATCTATTTTGAAATTAATTGAATTAAATCCAATCAATCATAAATCATAAATCAATTAATTCCCTATAGAATGATTGATATAAATTTAAATATATAAATTTAGTTTTTTATTTATATACTAATTTTGAAATATATAACATTTTTAAAATGAATTGAACTAAATCCAACCAATCATAAATCGTAAATCAATTTTTTCCTATAGAATGCTTGATATAAATTTTAAATATATAAATTTTATTTTTTTATTTATATACTAATTTTAAAATATACATCGATTTTAAAATGAATTTAATTAAATCCAATCAATCATAAATCGTAAATCAATTAATTCCCTATAAATACTTGATATAAATTTTAAATATATAAATTTTGTTTTTATTTATATACTAATTTTAAATATATAACAATTTTAAAATGAATTGAAATAAATCCAATCAATCATAAATTGTTAAACCAATTTTTTTTTCCTATAGAATGCTTGATATAAATTTTAAATATATAAATTTATAAATATATTTTTTTGTTTTCTATTATATCCTTCAAATTTAGTTTATATATATATATATATATATAAGTATATATATATATATATATATATATATATATATATATATATATAAAAGTGTGTGTATATATATATATATATATATTAATTGAATAGAAATTTATAAAATTATCCCCAAATTTACAAATTTATATTTATATCCCTCTATTTAAAAATTAATATACACCTAATTTAAATTAATAAAAATAAAATAAACTTTTTGGTTTATATTTGGTTAATTTTAATACATGATTAATTTAGAAAATAAAAATTATTAAATAATACCTCAAGTATTTATATTACTTTGTATATTACCCCGATAAATAGTCATTCCTTTTCTCATCTTTGATTCTTCGCAAATTATCTTTTTCTGTGATCCCTTTTGTTTCTTCTCACTTTTCAAAATTGGCTATTAAAATACATAAAATTGTCTTTTTTTAACCTTATCTCTTTCCTAATTGAAAACTAAAACAGATATAATATAACTTTATCTATTTTAGTTGCCGAAAGTGTGAGAAAACAAAAAGGATAGCCCAAAAACAATAGTGGGAATAAGTAAAGACATTATTTAATAATTCATATTTTTCAATTAATCCTATACTAAAAATTTAAAATTAACCAAAAATAATGCAAAAAGTTTGTTCTGGATTTTTATCAATTTAAATTAGATGTATATTAATTTTTTGAAAAATTAATGGATATGAATATAAATATAGTTGGTAAAATATTATGGACAATTTTGTAAATTTCTATCAATTTAATATATAAAATAATAAGAAACTAAAATAAAAATAAAATAATATTTATGAACCATAAGTAAGATTGGAAGACAATTACGCATTGACTAAAGTGTAATAAAACTAACTTTGAACGATTTTATAGAAAAAGGAAAAAAATCAAAATGAAAGTACAATTATATTAGGCATAGGCTTTATTTGGTAACAGCGTTTTCGATTAGCGTTAGCGTTTTGGATAAAATTTTAATGGTATAGATTAATTCTGAAAACGCTAAGGCTAAAGGCTACCGTCGTATAGCATTTTCAAAACGCTAACGCTAATATCTAACGCTGATGTCAAACGGGGCCTTAACTGTACAAGTAAAACACTAGTGTAGTCAAAAATATTACTCTTTTTGTCCTTGAGTATTTGTCCACTTTTAACTTTTTTCGATCAAAATTGGTAAATTTTGATCTCAAATTAAATAAAAATGATATTAGATATTGATAGAAAAATAGTTTTATTAAATTTATTATATTAAATATTTTCAAAATATTATTTTATCTCATCAATATACAACATATATCTTATTTAATTATAGATCAAGGTTTAAAATAATTGACCGAGAAAAAATCAAAACTGGACAAATATTTATAGCGAGAAGTAGTAAAAAAGATAAAAGACAAATTGCG